>MU846709.1:0-10037 GCA_030867225.1 Colletotrichum caudatum | reverse complement strand
ATTAAATAGATTTAGATATTTTTTATATTTATACTTAAAAAAAATCTATAATATTTATAAACTATAATATTTACTTTATAGTTTTCCTTAAAAATCTAAACCGTTTAAATAGATAACTATAAATATCTATAGACCGGTTATTTTTAAGCCTATATATAAGTGTGTCTCTGATTTGGTTTCGCGCGCCCGCCCGTCCACAAACAGACGCGGCGTTTCCTGTCCCTTGCGAGACACAGGATTGCCTGAAGCGGGCTAGCGGGAAGTCGTGGATGATTGTGCCCGGTTTGTGTGCGGCTGAAAGGGGGGGGACGGACGACTCGGGACATGCCATCGCTGGATCACGGGCTTGCGTTCTATTGGAAAACGTTTTTAAACATTTCAAGTCGGCAGGGAACCGTTCGGCATTCGGCCGTTGCACTCACAAGGAACCGGTTTACACTCGATCTCTTCTATTGCGCGTCGTCGTCCGGATCGGGGTGCGCGATGGAAGAAATATGGTTGACTACTCCCAGGTTCGGTTTCCGGCGCCGTTCATCAATTGATGATCCGACGCAAACTCCTTTTTCCTTTTTTCTTTTTTTCTTTTTTTTTTTCGTTTCCGATCACCCAGACGCACACACACACACGCATCCGCGTCACGTCTCTTCCGGGTGTAGACCTCTCCAGATCTTGTCGAAAATCTCGTCCAGGCCGTCCTCGTCTCTTATCTCCAGGGCCTTTGCGATTGCGCCGTCCTGGTCCGCCCCCTTTCGAGCCTCCCCTCCGCCGGCCGCCGGCCTCTCGAGCTCCGACCTGCACGGGTGGCGGGGCTGCCGCTGCTCCTCGTTTGACCCGACGGGCGTGGGCGTGGGCGTGGGCGGGATGTACTCGACGACCTCGGTGAACCTAACCGCCGTGTTCCGCTCTTCTCCTTCTCCTCGTCCACCCTTGGACCGGCCCCAGGACGCCGGCCGCAGGAGGTGCGCCCAGCCGGCCTCGATAGCGAGGCGCTGGTCGTATTCCCTGACCTGCTGCCTCTTGTGGAATCGGAGGAAGGTGGTGCGGCTGATGCCGATGAGCTGCTCGTGGGATCCATGGTCTGCGAGGCCGGTCAGCTCGGGGAGGGGTTCTCCCTGGACAGAGAGATTTCGTGTAATGGAAGAGGAGGAGGGACGCACAATAGGAGCCCCACGCTGTGGTGGTCTGGGGGCTTGCGCCCATGAAGAAGGCGGATGGCGGCTCCGGGCTTGACATTTTGCGGACGCCTTCTCTGACGAGCATGATGATGCTGGCGATGAATGCGACGTCCCAGATGAGCGTCATCAAGCTGGGTTCTTGGATGTGCGCTGTTGCTGGGCCGGTGGCTGGTTGGCCGGCGTATGGACAAGATGGCATGGATCGGGATGTATAAACCTCGGATAAAGAAGACTGCAACAAGTCATGGACGGAATGAGGAAACGGTGATTGTTGGTTGTGATTTGGAGGCGCTGTGCATAATCCTTTTTTTCCCCCCACGGACTTGGTTCATAATCATACAATGAATGGCAGGGCTGGCAAAGGATATAACTAATGAGTGGCGGACGGATGGACCCATTGGCTTCTTCAACGATGGTCGGCACAAGGGTAATAATTAACACTTCAGTGTCGGCGCAGGCGTTGAGTTTGGCAAACCGTGGATGCGGCCAATTTACCAGACAAACGGACGAGACACACAATCGGTACCTGCCAGCCAGACGGAGAAACAAATGGGCGAAACTTTTGGTAATACAGGGTATTTTTATTTCTTCGTCAGACTTGTCTACACATTACATGCCCGAGTAGGCGTTCAGCGCCAACTGGCCGCCGAGGTGAGCATACAACACGTTGCTCCCGGCGGGGATCTCGCCGTTCTTGATCATCTGCATCATTCCCGCCAGGCTCTTGCCCTCGTAGACGGGGTCGGTGATGAAGCCCTCGGTGCTGGCGCCGAACTTGATCGCGTCAATGGTGACCTGGTCGGGCACGCCGTAGATGCCGCCGTGGAAGCGGTCGTCGAGGATGATGTCGTCGTCGGCGATGTCGCTCTCGTCGAGGCCGATCTTGACGGCGGTGCTCTTGGCGATGCGCAGGATCTGGTCAAAGGTCTGCTTGACCGTGGCGGAGGCGTCGATGCCGACGACGCGGCGCTTGGGCGAGCCGTTCTTCTTCTGGGCGAGCTTGAAGCCGGCGACCATGCCGGCCATGGTGGAGCCGGTGACGGCGCAGACGATGACGGTGTCGAAGAAGACGCCGAGCTCCTTCTCCTGGGCCTCGACCTCGAAGGCCCAGCGGGCGAAGCCGAGGCCGCCGAGGGGGTGGTCCGAGGCGCCGGCGGGGATGTAGTAGGGCTTGCGGCCGGCGGCGAGGAGCTCGGCCTTGAGGTTGGCGAGGGTGTCCTTGTGCTCGATGCCGAAGGGGGAGGGGTCGAGGCGGACGTCGGCGCCCATGAGGCGCGACAGCTGGAGGTTGCCGACCTTGTCGTAGACGACGTCCTCCCAGTCGACCCACTTCTCCTGCACGAGGGCAGCCTTGAGGCCGAGCTTGGCGGCGACGGCCGTGACCTGGCGGGTGTGGTTGGACTGCACGCCGCCAATGGAGACGAGGGTGTCGCAGCCCTGAGCGAGGGCGTCGGAGGCGAGGTATCTGGTCATGTTAGTCAGTGGCCGGGCATGCACGGAAGAGGAAGAGGAAGAGGGAGAATAGCTGAGGGGTGCAGGTGTCCTTACTCGAGTTTACGGGTCTTGTTGCCGCCGTAGGCCAGACCTGAATTGCAGTCTTCGCGCTTGGCGTATACGTTGACCTTGCCGCCGAGGGCAGCGGATATGCGGGGGAGGGGCTCGACGGGCGAGGGGCCGAAGAGGAAGCTCTCACGAGGGATGCTCGCAAAGGGTTCGGGAAGGAGAGACATGATGGGACGAGTGTGTCAAGGTATTCTTGTGATGATGTTTTATTTATTTTAATTCAAAAAGGGGGGTATCAAAAGAAGAAGAAAGAAGACTTGGGTGAGAGACAACATGATACGACAGAACAAGACGGCGAACAGGGCCGGCCGTGTTTAATAAGGAGCTGAGGATGGACCGACTACAGCGACGTCGGATGGCGAAGCCAAGGCATGTGTAGCCGACCCGAGGGGTTGAAGGCGGGCAAGTGGGTAAACGATGGTTTCTCTAGTCGAAAGGTCCACCGTTATCTGCAGCGGAATCGCGGGGTCGGCTGGTGATGGGGGCTTGTCTTGACTGGTCTGAGGACGTGTCTGTCTGTCTGTCTGTCTGTCCGTCTGTCCGTCTGTCCGTCCGTCTGTCTGGTCTGGCTCATCGGGTTTGTGTTGTCTGGATCTGTAATCTGAGTATGTAATTATGTGTAGGCACTGCGAGTTTCTTGGTGACGGTCTTTGGGTATAACTCAGAACAGCACCTAACTTGACCCTTGTTCAGCATGCTAGCAGGTCGATGTAACGGTTAAATTAGAGCACAACTTTTGTTCCAACAAGTTAGTGGGGGTGTGAAATGTACTCTGCTAGCATTCAACATGCTGGAACAGGCTTGTTTACCTGCCTGCCTGCCTGCCTGCCTGCCTACCCAGCCAGGTAGGTAATTAGCTACAGTAATAATACTCGAGATGTTCGTGCTTCCCTCCGTCTGTACGGTTCGGGGACCTCTTTCCCTGCGAATTGCCCCACGTCGCGTGCTTTCTTCTGGCGGGGGAAGGAGGGGGGAGGTTCCTTCTTTCCAGCCACGGCAACTGCAACTGTAACCGCAACCGCAACTGTCCCAAGCGGGAAACCACGCGGAACCCCCGGAAAAGCCATTTTCCCGCGGAAAACTTCGCCGAACTTCGCCAAACTTCGCCAAACTCACCGCAGTCGCTCTCTCGTTTCCTAACATCTCCTCCGCCAGTCCGTCTCCCTCGCACGGCACGCACGTCGGCCATCACATCCATCACCTTTCCCGCGACGTGGAGGGGGGTTAGAAGCACGGAGAATAACAGAGCTGCCAGTGAGTCTCTCCGTCATCTCGGAGCATCCATCTCACAGCATGCATCGTCACGTGTTACGACCAAGGCTCTTGTTGCTTATTTGATTTTTGTTTCATTTGCCTGCTTCGTGCGCTGCCCGTCTAATATTCGGGCTCACTATTCGACAACACACGCAGTGTAATTTCTATTCCGGCTTTCCACCGAAGCGCCGCCATCTCCAAGAGTCAGACGACGAGCGCGGTCTGCTTCCATCATCAATCAACGCGCTATCAATACAAACACGAACCCCAAAAGCCAACCAATATATACATATATATATATCCGGTTCTTTCAACCCGCCTCTCACTACAGCCCCTCATCTACTCGGCATCCAACGGCGCACGAGGCGGGGTGTTGTTGACCTGGACGCCGCCGCGCTTCAGCTCCTTGCTGTCGGGGAACGGCAGCGCCCAGCCGCCCTCGGTCTCCGGCGTCGACAGCCAGAGGCGGAGGAGGTGGCGGCGAGGGGCCGGGGGAGGGTAGTCTGATTCGCAGTCAGCGGGTTGTTGCTTCGATCCGCCTCGAAGGGCGTCAAGAATTCTTTTTCAATTCTTCAACGAGACGGGATCAAGACTCACCCTTGTACGCGGTCCTGGCATGCAGCAAGTGCGCGTTGCTCAGGAACTGGATGTCGCCGACCTCGAGGATCATGTGCAAAGCCAGCTTCTGGCACGTGTTCTCGAGAGTTTGGAGCGCGTGCAGCTGCGCCTCGCTCAGCGGCGGGATGACGCCCTTGTCCGAGAAGCGCGTCAGGGAGCGCACGTAGTACGGATCCCACTTGCAGTACACCCGGCCCTTGCCGCCGTTCTCAATGTAGAAGACGGGCTGGCGCGTCCACTCCTCCTGGCCCTCCGACACCTCGCCCTTGCGGTCAAAGTACCAGACGGGCTTGGTCAGGAGCTCGGCCACGTCCGGGTGCGACCGCTGCAGCTCGTTCCACACGGCGTGGATGCTGACGAGGTCGCTCTCGCCGCCCTCGGCCGCGCGGTGGACGCAGAGGAGCCCGACGAGGTCGCCGTCGTCGGCGTGGAAGAACTGGCGCGCCGTCGTGCGGTAGATGCGCACCTTGTCGATCTGCGTCGGGTCGTCGCCCACGTCCTTGACGTGGCCCAGCACGTGGCCGCGCCCGTTCTGCGACACGAAATAGCCCAAGTACGTGCCGAGGCCCATGTACCCGACCGCCGTCTTGTGCGGGCCCCATTCCTGCGCGGGGAACCCCTTGAAGAGGATGAAGCCCTTGCCGTTGATGAGGTCCTCGCGGAGGTCGACGAGGCGCTTGCCCAGCGTGGGGAGCGGGAAGTTGTCCTGCAGTGGTGCCCAGTGTGTTAGTCGTGCGTCGGGCTCGCTCGGGGATACATACGTCTGGCATTGCATTGGGGGGACACGCATACCTTGGAGATGCCCGTCAGAGGCGTGTTGCTGGCGATGAAGGCGTCGGAGGTGCGGCCAAGCTCCTCAACCTCGTCGGGAGTGAAGCGGTGCGTCCACTTGTCCGGGTGCTGCTCGAACTCTTCCTTGTGCCAGACGGTCGGACCCGAGATCTCCTTGGGGAACTCTTGGTAGGGGCGCAATGCCTCGTAAATGGGGTTGTGCTGGCCTGAAGTGCGGATGCCGTCGGGAAAGATGTCCCTAGGAGCATCGTTGTTCTTACCCTTCCAAGGGCCCTGGCCCTGAGCGGGCTGAACGGGCTCGTCAATGAGGGCTCCCGGCGCCATGTCTATGTGTTTGTTGGAGGTGTATCAATTGGCTGTCTCTTGAGGTGCCACGACGAGGGGGGGGGGGGGGGGGGATAAGACACGACGGAATGCAATAGCTGGTTCTCTCGAAAGATGAGAATCGAAAAAGGTAAGACAAGACGAGGCCAGTCTGGAAAGGAGTTGATGTACCCCTCACTATTTAACAGGGACGGACGTGTGTGTGTGTGTGTGTGTGTGTACGCTCAAACTCTCTCATAGTCTGCGACGCTCTGCCGGGGGCCCTGCGGCCTTTATCACGCCAAGCGACCGACCGGTCCATTGGGAATTGAGACTTGGGGGCCTCGGGTTGGGCTGCCGTCTGCTGTCGAGCTCGATGCTTCGGATGGCGTGCTCAGGGCCCCATATCGCCATGGTCGGACGATGACGCGAGACATGATGGGTGTGGGGTTCGTCGATCGGGGGGGACACTGTATAATTACTACTACATTAGGACTCGATGATTGCCCCGCACCGCACCGCACCGCACCGCATCGCCGACGCCACCACCGGCAGTCGCTTGCTTTCCGTGCGCAAAAAGCCGACTGGCTGGCTTCCGAGTTGGAGTTCCTGGTCTTGATGGCCGTTGGGAGGCCAGGGGGTCGGTTGAGTTTGGCTTCCCTACCCCCTTCTTCCCACTTTACCCGGACACCCGGTACCCTCTCAGAAAAGAAGGAGGGAAGAAGAATAAAATAAAGTTAAAAAAAACCGCCCGATTGCGCAATTGCGTCCTTTTCTAGTCCCGTAGCCGTCCATGTACATGCCGGATGCTTGCCGCACGAACGAAAGCCGGTACCGGGCGTGGCGGCGGGCTCAGCTCCGACCTCTGCCACCGACGCGTCACTTGGAGATGTCCCCCCCCAACACGGCCAAGTCACTCACTCTAGTGTAAGTGGACGGACATATATATATGTATACATACATACATACATACATACATACGTACAAACATACATACACTCACTACCCCTTGCGGTTAGTCAGAGTGGTGTGATCGCACCCCGGCAAGGGATGCCCCCTCTCGGTTCTGCAACGGTTGCACGAGCTGTCCTCCCGCTTGGGATTTCTACACTACGCATGCAGCCAGCCTTTCGATGCAGGTGGTACCTTGGCTACACTAGGCGTGTATCCGGGTATCTCGCGGCCACGCATGGCAGTTGGGGGTTTTCCCTCTCCCTCTCTCCTGCTAATCAGTCAACGTCTGGTCTGGGCTAGAACGGGGTGCGTCGTCCCGGGCCAAGCCGGGTATACATGAATCGATCGCATCAACGGATGCACTAATTATTAAACACGGAAACAAGCATCTCATACACCAGCCGCGTGAACCATGTCCCCCCCTTCCGCCCCCCCGGCGTGTCTAGGCCCCGAATTCTTCAATGACGCTTCTGGGCTTCTTGAACTTGCCGAGCGGCACGTACTCCACGTCATCCATGCCAAACCCCTTCGGCCCGCCGATCTCGATGCCCCGCGCCGTCGAGGTCCACTTCTCCGACGCCGTGATGCCGAGCACCACCACAAGCAGCCCGTACCGGTACTCCTGCGTGCCGATGGCCTCGCCGTTCTGAGCGTCGATGACGCACACGAGGTCCGGGACGATTGCTAATATCTTCCAATGAGCTGTTAGCTACCAGGAGCATCTCCGAATCCGGCCGCGAGGCCTGCTCTCTCTCTCTCTCTCTCTCTCTCTCTCACTCACCTCTTCCGTCCCGTCGCCGCGAACCTTCTTGGCGAGGATGTTTTCGTTCTTGAACGGGATCTTCAGCATCTCCACCCCCGTCCTCTCGCGGCTGCCGCCGTTCGTCGCCCAGCCGGACGACGACGACGACGCCGACGCGCCGCCCTCGATGATGACCTCGCCGTACGCGTGCCCCGCCCTCGTGACCCTCTCGACGCCCACCATCTTGCCCCGGAACAGCACCCGCGCCGACCCCTCCCCGCCGGCCTGCCCCACGATCGCCTCGGCGACGGCGTCGACCGTGCTGGTGCACCGCGCCAGCGCCACCGCCCGCCCGATGCGCCACGACAGCGACACCGTGTTCTCGACGGCCCACGACTTGGTGTCGCGGCCGCTGACGGGGCCCTTGGCGCAGCCCACGTGCGAGCCCATCTGCGAGAGGGCCGCGCGGAACGCCCGCTCGGCGTCGAGCTCCGTGCGGGCTTTCGTCATGAGCTGTTTTTTTTTTTTTGTCGTCAGCCGTCGGCACAATTCCTTTTATATCTTTTTATTTCAATTTAGATTATCCCCCCTCCCCACCCCCCATCTCGAAGGAGGTTGTGCAAGCTGGGGTGATGGGTGACGGGTGATGGGTGATGGGAGCCGTACCATTATCCTGCCGTTGCCGTCCGAGATGCACGACGGAATCATTGTCGCCTTCTTCTCGAACACCACCGGCGTGGTCTGGTGGGATATGGGGTACGCCCTGCCCATCCAGTCCCCGTCGACGGTGGGCACGTCGAGGTTCGTGCTCGCGCCCAGGATCAGGCCCTGGAGGCCGTTGCCGCCGCCGATCTCGAGCGAGATGACGGCGGTGGGTTTCGTCCCGAGGTACGCGTAGAGCTCCCTCTGCGACTCCATGATCCTGCCCAGGAAAACCTCGTGTCAGACAGCTCCGGATACATGGATGTAATCACTCGGACCAAAAGAAAAAAAAAAGAAGAAAAAAAAGAAAAACAAGACAAGACAAGAAACGAAAAGAACCTACTCGTCACCGCACGGCTTCTCGATCGACACCTGCGGAGAACCCTTACCGCCGCCGCAGGCCACGATGTCGTCGTCCCTCAGGTCAAATGGCGAGACGATCCGGACCGTCGCACCGGCGCGCATCATCTCCCGGAGCCTGAGCATGTGCTGGTACGGCGACCCGCCGCCGCCCGTGCCGAGGATGTAGCAGCCTGTCGTGATCCAGTCGAGGTCCGTCTCGGAGAGATGCCACTGTCGGTCAATGACCTTTGGCCTGTAGCCGTCTATGTACGTCTTTGAGTAGCTCATGGACTGGGACGTCGACTCGCCGTCGTCGCTGTCAATCTTCATCTGCCTGTCGTCAGCATCAACGCCGGGCTCGTCAGTGTACTCTTCAGCCACGTCGGGGATTGGGTCCGCGTCTGCGGTCCCGGTCCTGGAGAAATCAAAGTCGCCCACGGCTTTGATGATTACGCGCGCCTTGTTGGCGATGTACTGGAGGGCCCCGGCGTCAGCCAACACACACGCTCGCCGGTGCGACGATCAGATCACGTTACCTGGAGCGGGAAGCTCTCCACCTCCGCAATGGTGACGGACTCCCTCGAGGCCCCGTTCTCGACCGCTCTGTCCACGGCCCTCTGCGACAGCTCCCTGACGACCTCGGCCGGGCTCTTCGTCTCGGTGCTCTCGATCGAGTCCACCACGCCGCCGACCCGGGCCGTCGCGGCGCCGATGGCGTTCGCGACGTCGGCCCACTCCGGCTTGATCACCCTGCTCGCCCCGGCCAGCGCGTCCGGCGCGATCACCGCGCCGCCCCCGACCAGCACGACGGGCATGTCCTCCGGGGACGTCTTCATCGTGTCGATGATGCGCTCGAGCATCGCCCTGACCTTGGCCTTGAACTCGGGGAGGTCGTCCCGGAGGCCGGACCGCTCCGCCAGGGCCCGGTCTCCGACGTCCACCTCGGGGTCCGCCAAGACGGTGTAGTCCGTCGCGGTCGCGACGTCGCCGCCAAACACCAACGCCTCCTGCCGGATCCGGTACCCGACGCTCTGCGGTCCGATCGCGAGGCCGCCGTCCTCCCCTCTCCGGACGACGGAACCGCCCCCGAGCCCGATGCTCTTCACGTCGGGACACGAAAAGTTCGTCCTCACCCCCGCCACCTCGCTGTACGCCGCCGCCTGCCGCGGGAACCCGTTCGCCAGGAGCAGCCCGACGTCCGTCGTCGTGCCCCCAATGTCCACGACCATCATCGCTTCCCCCCGCCCCCCGAGGCCCCTCGTCAGGAACGCCGCGCCGCGCATGCTGTTCGTCGGTAGGCTTAAAAATAACCGGTCTATAGATATCTACGGTTATCTATTTAAACGGTTTGGATTTTTAAGGAAAACCATAAAGTAGATATTATAGTTTATAGATATTATAGATTTTTTTTTAGGTATAGATATAAAAAATATCTAAATCTATTTAATAAGATAAAAATAGATATTAGAAATATTTAAATCTATTTTATAAAATAAAAATAGATTTTTAATAAACCTATTTTAAAAATATTATAAGGATATTATAAATATATAAGATAAGTATAAAAAAGCTATAAAGTTATTATTTATTAA
>MU846707.1:0-10051 GCA_030867225.1 Colletotrichum caudatum | reverse complement strand
GGGAGGGAGATGAAAAGGGAGAGAAAAAGAGGGAAAGGGAGGGAAGGAAAAAACAGAGTAGGTACAGCGATGATGTCTGTTCTGTAGAGAGGAAGCGATCTGAGCAGGAAGGTGAGGCAGGTAGGTGGTGGTTGCCCTTCTGCTTATGTGAATGACCCGTTCGTTGTGTTGTCGCCCGAGCCAAGGAGACACACAGCACATACCTTTAAGAGCGAGCGTTGTCTTGTGCTAATGGATCGTTGCCGTCCTGTCGCGCTGGAGCATTCGGCGGAACTAGGGGAGCGGCAGGCGGCAGGCAGCATCAGGTTGCGACTGCTTTATCCCAGACCAAGACTCCGTGGCCTACCTATGTAGGCAAGTAGGGTAGACAGACGTACGTAGCTTGGCCACTTTGATATTGGAATGGCACCGGTTCTGGCGGGAAGGGTTCTGGGTACGTGGTGTAACATTACGGCCAAGTAAATGGTCTCACCGCCGACGGCTGTGGTGCGAGTTCCAATTCCTGGGCGTAGCTGCCCACCTACATACACTACCTACCTACCTACCTACCTACGCAGGTACAGGAAAGAGAATGTTGTACTCGTCGACACACGCACACGACGTCGACTGCGTGCGTCTCTTAGTCAGGCGATCTCGAGCCGGGGCCCGGCGACGGTTCCAGGCTCGGAGTAGTTTGGACGAAAGGTCCCACACCAGGTGCGTTGAGGGGGAGGGGGGGGGCCAAGATGGGACAAGGTTCTTGGGCGCCTTCTCCCTGGTCGGTACTCATGGCTTGCGACTAGCATCAAGACGGTCTCCTCGTATGATACCGGTGTCTCATGGCGCCTGGTCCGTCGACCTGCGTACTGCCGGGGAAGAAGGGGCAAACTGTCTGACAGTCGGCCAACCCGCCGTCACCTCACTTGCATCATATCTGGATCGACGAATCCATGTCGCCGTTTGATCGTGCATATACCTGCCGTGGTGCGTACGATGGATGCAGTAGTAGGTCTACATACGGATTGCCGACTGTCCTTGTGTTTGTCTGTCTGTCTGCGGGCCAAGGATGTGGCGAGTTCACGTTGAAGAAACAAAAGTGACCGAGCAAGAATACGTGGCGGAAGAAAGTGTCCGACTCCAACGGCATGTATCGTAATTGGAGTGGATCTCTTACGTGTTGGAGTGATCGGTCTCCAAGACTCTACGACAAGCAAACCCGTACAGGAGAGAGAGAGAGAGAGGCCTGGCGGAAGGGATACCAGATGGTCTGGACAGGAACGCGGAACGCCTGTAGTTGAATTGACCGACCCAGACCAATTTCCCCTACATCTAACAGACATACGTGGAGAGAGACAACCCGAGGAGGAGACGTGGGAGGGCCGCCACATGTTGTTGGCGACCACAGCGGGTGGATCAGCCCCAGGGCTCAGGATACGCCTCCAGTGCACGTGCCATCCAGGTACCGTGTACTCGGGATTCTGGACACGTGTATGGGAATATGGGTGAAGAGAAAAGTACTGAGCACCTTATGCAGAAGGCGTGGGCAGATGGGAAGGAGCGGACAGGGGGTATGGTATGATGCAGGGGCGACTCGGAAATGGGCTTTGCCTATTTGGACGATCGACGGCCAGGCTCTTGCTGGATCGGAAAGAAGATGGCCAATCGGCTGGCCAGAACGTGCGTTTGTTTGCCCGCACTTAAACTCTCGCATTTCACCTGCTTCCGACCTCATCTTCTCCCCTCCAAGTCGAACCTACCTACAATGTGTGTGACCCTGGCGATACGAGCAACTGACACCGTCGCCAATCCGTTTGCTGTTCTTCGCATCTATCTATTCCTTGCATGTACAGTCAGGAGGGGGGGGCACCATCCATTCATCGCCTGCATCTATCGAGCTTTGACTTTGAAAACAGCCGCCGTTAGATCATGACCGCCAGAGCCCGACGCGCCCGCGGTCGGATATCGAGTAGCGCCTCCGTGCCAGCTCTATCTTGCACGGTTGCTGCATAGCCAAAACACAATGCGCAGGCCCTCGTCAACACAAGCACCGATTCAGGCCATCCATCTTGCCGCCTCAACAGCGAGACCGTGGTCTGGCTCTATCCAGACCATTCGCATGCGAGCTGTGCCCAAGACACATACCAACCACCAAGTCCAAGTTGCCGCAAGTTCATTCCATGGCAAGTCAGTGTTACAGTAAACTTGTCGCCTCTTTGTCAGCTTTTGCGCGGCGAATGCCGTCGTGTCATTCTCTCAACTCAGCCAAAGAGCCCATGCCCTTGTTACACAAGCGGCAGCCGTTGGGACTGGCTACCTACAGGTATTGCGGACCTGTAAACAGCTGGCTGCATTGCTACATGTTCGATCCTTGACGAGTTGCTGACAAGGGTGCATCTTGGACCACAGGCTGAAAGGATGGCTACCTCAGCATGCTGCAGTCTGACGTTACATGCCATGGACATTCGGAATCCTTCGACAGCTCCCCTTCCATATTTCCGAAGCTTGTTCCACGACTCAAAACCCCTAGTGGCGGCTTCTCACCTTGAGGAGCGAACCGGTTCTTCCCTTCCTCCACCTTCGCAAACATCGCTGTCCCCACGCCCAAAGGTATGCGACCGCCCATTCTTTCTTTGCAAAATCCTATCCATTACAGAAGCGGTATGTCCCAGCCCGAGGGGCCGATTCGATTGTCCAGGTCCACGGCGCTGCGCTTCTGGGGTTAATACCGTCTTCTTGGATCATCGATAAGCACCCAAGCACCTTACTTCAAGGCTGAAGCACCCGTGTGCAAGTCGCTTCGAAGATCCCGCCTCGTCCGCTAGCCTGCTTCGCCGGTCCCCGCAGCAACGAGGCATGCTGCTCATCATGGAGAGCGGTGAAGAGCTTGAAACGGGCTAGAAGCTGTCTTTGTTGCACCGCAGCCAACCTGGATTGTCGAGGCGGCCCCAGCCCCCCCCCCCCCCCCCCCCTTCGTCACGTTTTGCGCTGCGGTGGTTTGCGGCTACTGCAGCATCCGCCCTTTGTCCTGGCACCTCTGCAGAGGTACTGTCTGTCGGGCTAAACGATGTCCATGCAGCTCTCTTTTTTCGTTTGTGCGGACGCGACGTGACGCGACAAGCAGGGCTTCAAGAAGGAAGGGGAGTGGGGGGGGATACCCTCTTCTCCTTCAAAGCCACGTTCTCTAGGCGGCCGGAGTGTCGCACTTGTCAACCGTGCAGATCCAAGTCCCTCCTCTACCAGCCCGTGCTTCGTCCCCGAGGTCTGTGTTGCTCTGCTTGGTTCGCTCAGTTGTGAAAAGGTTCCGACTGAGGCCTAGAAACCTCCGACTTGGACCCCGAGCTTGTGTCAAGCTGTCAAATAAACCCACCGTTTCCGAGCGTTGTAGACGCTCGTGCTTCGGCTACCTCGTCGCCCTAACCCCCATTATGTGTGTGTGTGCCTTGCTTGATCGATGGGCATCGGGATGCGATGCCTGCAGCTTCCCGATGTCGGCTTGAGAAGCCGTTCAAGACGGCCTGTCGAGGCATGACCAGCTCCTTGCTGCCCTGCCCGCCTTGCGGCTCTTATCCAGCTCAGCCAGAAGACGATGGGTGATGAGTGATAGGTTAAAGTGGGTGTTGGGACACCACCGCCAGGACTGACTATTCAGGGACCACGGGTACTCGCACAGACTGGCGACACAGACAAGCCACTCATTTCCTGCCGCTGGAGGATCTCGAGTGATTCAAGTCTCCAGGCGGCCACCGGACTCAGGTGACACAAGGTGGCCCAAGGGAGAGGCTTTTTGGGCACAGTCGACGACCATCCACCGTCCGCGCAGTCTGTCGCCCGGCACGGCCAAGGGACGGACGGGCGGTCGGCCGGTCCCTTCTGTCACGTTTCGAGCACAGGCGGATTTGGGGGGGATCGAGAGGACGGTGCCAACGGCAGGGATGCCCGACTGGGCCTAGCACTTGTGATGTTTGTTTTTTTCCCCTTGCAATCTCGACGTTGCGCGTGGCCGCTACAGTAGAGAAGATGCCCTACTGCTGCTCGGGAACGCAGTGCCGTGTTCTTTCTAGCGCGCTCTAGGGAGGAATCATGCTGCCCGGGGAACACTCTGACGATGGAATGACGACCCCTAGCATCTCGAGCATGCTGTTCCTTGTGGTTCTGAGTCTCGGGTGATGCCGACATCGATGACGCCTCCTCCCCCCCCCCCCCCCTCTGGCGGGCTTCACCCAGCATAATTACCCAGAACCGCTCCCGATTCATGTTCCCTGGAACTATGGCGCGCAGGAACTCCGGTCATGTGAACGGATGCCACGCCGCTTGTTGTGTCTCCTCCGGAACCGTCACAAGCGACGGCTGACCTCTTTGGTTCCGCGGCGCATGTCTCCCCCCCCGGAGGCGTGCAAGCTTCGTACCGAGACATCGTTGGCCAAACGAACGCCCAATGTCTGACTTGAGATATGCCGGGGACGGTCAGCACTAGGGGGGGGGGGGGGGGGATTGTAGACGAGCAGCCGGGGGTTCGGAAGCCAGACCGCCACAGGTCGACGAGGGGCACACTGGTTGGCGTGCATCCCCCCCCAGAGAGCTCCTTGAAGAAAAACCTCGTATTTTCACCATCGCGAAACCCCCTTTATCGGCCCGGTATCGGTACACGATGCGAAGGCGGTATTGGTGATTCGGCCAGAACACGGGGGAAGAGGAGCGGTTCGTCGGGGACGGGGGAGATGACGGCGGGCAGTAAGCCGTCGGCTGTTTGGATCTGGGATGTAGAAGATTGAGTGAATATGGCAGAGGGAGAAAAGCCTTGTCCGCCCGGGGTTTTTTTTTCTTTCTTTTTTTCGTCTTTTTTTCTCCTTCTCTCTTTTCGGCGATGAACAACCCGAGAAGTGTTTCCTTTTTTTCTCTTCTTCCCTTTCTTGTTTTATATACGGTTCGGTTGCTGTTTAAAATACTCGTAGGGCCCGGAAATGCCTCTTGAACTGAGATGCGAACCTGAACCTGGCAGAATCTCTCCCGCTCGCTCCCTTTCAAGGAGTCGTTCATGACGCTGTTTCCACCCCGCCCCCCGAACCGAACCCGCGACTTTTGCCTAATCGTCGTCCATCAGCGCCGCCAGCTCGGCCTCCTCCTCCGCCGTCATCAGGCCGTCCCCGTCCTTCTTCGCCGGCTCGGCCTGCGCGTCCTCCGGGACGGCCTCGGCCGCCGCCCGGATCTCCTCGACGACGGCGTCCAGCCCCCGGCGGTCCAGCGGCCACGTCCGCAGCGTGCAGTCGATGCCGACGCTGCACAGCACGTCGGCGGCGCTGGCGGCCGGGCCGCGGAGGACGGCGAGGTCGGTGATCTCGTCAAAGTGGGCGTCGACGACGGCGCGCAGGGCGCCCGAGGTGCGGTCCCAGACCTTGATCTGCTGGTTGATGCCGGCCGTCACGACGCAGTCGCCGCCGCCGGCCAGGGCGATGGCGCGGACGAAGTCGCCGTGCTCCAAGACGTCGTCGGCCGCGAAGCCCTTGTCGCGCAGCAGGCGCTTGGCGGTCCCGTCGGCGCTCGCGGTCCAGAGGTCCACCTCGTCGCCCGCCGCGTCGAAAAGGACCTTGTACACGCTCGTCTCGTGCGCCTGGATCGTGAGCTTCTCCTCCTTCTCCTTCTTCCCCTTCTTCTCCTTCTTCTTCTCCTCCTCATCGGCCGCCGCGTCGTCGTCGTCGTCGACGACGATAGGCAGCTGCGAGTACGAGTCGAGGGCGACGCGCCACCGGCGGATGTGCGGGTCGCTGCTGGCGCTGACGATGACCATCTCGTCGGCGGTGCTCAGCACGGGGTCGACGGCGAGGTGCTGCAGCGACATCATGGCGGTGGTCGGGTCCTGGAGGGTGTGCAGCCTGCGGCCCGAGTCGACGTCCCAGACGATGATCTTCTTGTCGGCGCCGCCGCTGACGAGGACGGGCCTGCCGCCGAGGCGGCCGCAGACGACGGCCTTGACGAAGTCCGAGTGCCCGTCGTACCGGCGGACCGGGCGGCGCGTGGCGAGGTCCCAGGACCAGACCGTCTTGTCCCAGCTGCCGGCGAAGAGCACGTTGCCGGAGGCGCCGCCCGTCGCGAGGCACGTCACGGGGACCGACGGGCCGGTGTACTTTGCGGTGACGGTGCGTGTCTGGTGGTGCGTGTGAGCGAGAGCCCGGTGGTCAGATGTGACCCCTCGAACCGCACCCACGAGGACGTGAAGCCCACGAGGATACGGAGGGGGGGGGGGGGGGGATGAAAAAGATGGACGAGCCATCGTACCTCAGTATCTACGCGGGAGACCCGCCCGCCCGACTCGGCGACTAGGACGGAGACGTGCGGCTTCACGGGGTCCGGGATGACGGCCAGGAGCTTGGAGGGCATGCGCAGCGGGTTGCCAAAGGTGTTTGCCTCCTTCCTGGCGCGCAGATGGCGCTTGGCCTGCTGCGCGCTGTGGAAAGCCCGTCAGAAGAGGCCCCGATCGTGGGTGAATGCATGGATGGATGGATGCATATAAGATGCTCGGGAAGGGTTTGTGAGGGGGAGGCGGGGAAGGCTTCGTATACTCACTCCGTCTCGAAGAAGTTCTCTTGGTTGGATGACTGCATCTTTGCGGAAGGGTAAGGGTAATGTCTTTCTCCGCCCGAGAACTCTGAAAAGAAAAAATACTTGCAAATGGACCGGTGAATAAAGTACGAGCAAGGCGGGATTCGGGGAGGCGGGAGAAGTGTCGGAAAGATGCAGCCTTGCCCAGTTGTCTGTCGTTGGCTGTTTGTTCTCGAGCGTCGTTCCCCAGGCCGCCGCCCACTTTCACCTTCCTCTGTACGGATGGATACATATTTCTCATCAATTCTGTGAATGCCTGCGATGGATTTCTGCTGCCGCTTGCTGCCGGTCTTTCACGGCTGGTGCCAGATGGGTGCGCTCCCCTCGAGTGCCGGTACGTACCTAGCGGGGTTCACTATCGACTCTCCCCCCCCCCCCCCCTGTCCCGCGTACGTTACGTTACAATGTACGTACCGTACCGTACCGCCGTACCTCCCTGGCGTAAAGTGCCGATTTGGCCCAGCAATAAAAAGTCGTTAATTGAATTTCCGCGACGCGTCCGAACGCGTCTTTCTCAACCGCCGTCCGTCCCACCCACCCCCCCATCACCACCTCACAACAACAACCCGGCTTTCTTCCTAATCACCAACAATCTACCATCCCGAGGCCCTGTCCACCGAATCCCACGATACTCAATCGACGTTCCCCGCCTTCCTCGTACAACCAAAAGCTGGCCATCACGGACAAAACTCCCTCCCCATGACCACCAAGTAAAACAACCCCCCCCCCCCCCCCCCCCTTTCGGATACTACACCAAAAAGATGGCCTCATCCCTCGCCCCGAAACCGCGGCCAAGGCCGGCGCACACGTCGGGCACGACCCGCCTCGCCTACACGCCCTCGGGCGCCCGCCTCGTCACCGTCGGCTCCAACAACACGATCCGCCTGTACCGCACCCACCACGACGGCGAGCCCTACAACATCGACGACTGCCCCGAGCAGAACTGCGCAGCCGCCGCCGCCGACGCCTTCTTCGTCGTCGGCTCCGAGGACGGCACCGTCAGCCTCTACTCGGTCGAGGACACCGTCTTTGAGCGCTTCCTCACCCGCACCTCCCTCCCCGTCCGCGACGTCGCCCTCTCCCCGGACGCCAGGTGGTGCGCCGTCGCCAGCGACGAGCTGACGGTCAAGGTCGTCGACACCCAGGACAACTCGCGCGTCCGCGTGCTCAAGGACCACGGCCGCCCCACCAAGCACCTCGCCTTCGACCCCAGGGGCGGTCTCCTCGCCCTCGCCTGCACCGACGGCGTCATCTACGTCTACTCCATGACGGCCGACGCCCCCGAGCTGATCCGCAAGGTCGACGGCGTCATCGGCCCTCTCGAGCCCGACTCGGAGACGTCCGCCCGCATCGCCTGGCACCCCGACGGCCGCGCCTTCGCCGTGCCCACCCCCATGCACGACGTCCAGGTCGTGTCCAGGAACGACTGGGAGAAGCAGCGCGCCTTCGCCAACGGCCACCTCGGCGACATCACCGCCCTCGCCTGGTCGCCCAACGGCGCCCTGCTGGCCACCGCCGCCAAGGACGGCAAGCTCCTCATCTGGGAGACCAAGACGCAGAGCGTCGTGCAAAAGTTTGACTACAACAACGTCCTCGACCTCGCCTGGCACCCCAACGACAACCTGCTGTCCTTCACCACCTCCGACGGCGAGGTCTACATCTACCCGAGCCTCGTCACGGAGCAGTTCGCCGCCCTCCTGCAGCTGCCCCGCCAGCCCGCGCCCTTCATCCACGACCCCCTGACCGACAACTCCAACAACAAGAACAACAACAAGAACGTCCGCAGGCCGGACGCCAACGGCGCCAACGCCTCGATACCCCGCCGGCCGCGGCGCGACTCGCTGGGCAGCCTCGACTCGTTCCTCAACGGCGAGGACGGCTACGAGGACGGGGACGACTTCGTCGTCGACGACGACGGCGCGGGCTACGCGACGGGCACCAAGAGGCCGCTCGATGGCGACGACGACGCCGGCGCCGCCGGGCGCGCCAGCAAGCGCCGCCTGCTCGAGCCGACGTTCCACGAGGCCTTCCAGCCCGGCTCGACGCCCTGGCGCGGCAACCGCAAGTACCTGTGCCTGAACCTCATCGGCGTCGTCTGGACGGTCGACCAGGACGGCCACAACACCGTGACGGTCGAGTTCTACGACCACGAGTTCCACCGCGACTTCCACTTCACCGACACCTTCCTCTACGACAAGGCCTGCCTGACGGAGCACGGCGCCCTGTTCGCCTGCCCGCCCCTCAACGGCGCGCCCGCCTCGCTCTTCTACCGCCCGCACGAGACGTGGACGCAGCGCGCCGACTGGCGCACCGAGCTGCCCAAGGGCGAGGCCGTCGTCGCCATGTCGCTGAGCGACTCCTTCATCACCGTCACCACCACCGCCAACTACGTCCGCATCTTCACCCTCTTCGGCGTCCCCTACCGCGTCTACCGCCCCAAGAGCACCCCCATGGTCACCTGCGCCAGCTGGCGCGACTACGTCATCACCATGGGCAACGGCCCCGTCGGCCCCGACGGCAACGCCCGCCTCCTCTACACTATCGAGAACATCAAGCGGGACGACATCTGCCAAAACGAAGACACCGTCGCACTCCCCGACGGCGCGACGTTGCAGAGCGTCTTCTTTTCTGACGTCGGCGTGAGTTTTAACCCCTCCCTCACCCCCTTTTCCTTTATTTCGTCATTTTGGTGTCGTACACACACACACACTCTCTCTCTCCCCCTTCTCTTTCGGATACAGTTCGTGGTTTTGCTGACAAAGGCCCGACTCAGGATCCTTGCATCTATGACTCGACAGGCACACTCCTCACGCTGCTTCATTGGCGGAAGCCATCCCGCGCCTGCTGGGTGCCCCTCCTCGACACGAAGCTTCTGCCGCGTCTGGCGTCGGGGAGGAAGAAGGAAACCTACTGGCCCATCGCGGTGGCCGACAACAAGTTCCACTGCATCATCCTCAAGGGCGGCGACCAGTACCCCTATTTCCCCCGGCCGCTGCTGTCCGAGTTTGACTTTTCCGTGCCCCTCACCTCGGCGCCGGAAGCGGACTCTGCCGGGCAAGAAGAAGGAAACGCCGGCGGCGGCGGCGACGACGACGAAGACGACAACGCGGGCCGCCGCGAAGCGCGCAAGCTGGAACAGAAGCTCCTGCTGTCCGGCATCCACTCGGCCCAGCTGCGCGACCTCATCGACCACACCGACGCCACGCACTCGCAGCGCACCAGCCTGGCACGTCTCGAGCTCGACTTCGACAAGACGCTGCTCCAGATGCTGGCCATCGAGTGCCGCGAGGGCGAGGAGCGCGGCATGAGGGCGCTGGAGCTGGTGGGTCTCATGCGCGACCGGACGGGCCGCATGGTCGAGGCGGCGGGCAAGGTCGCAGAGCGGTACGGGCGATCGATCCTGGGCGACAAGATCCGCGAGATCGGGGAGCGGAGAGTCAGTGGCATGGAGGTTGACGATGGCGACTTTTAGACT
>MU846706.1:0-10151 GCA_030867225.1 Colletotrichum caudatum | reverse complement strand
AATACTAGCCACACGAAGCTATTCCAGCTTCACGACAATTGGCCGGTATTTATACTGGTTGGTGACGATTAAATCTTCGCAAGGATACAGATGGCGTAACGCACACCGAACTATGGCGTGAGAACTAGGTGATGAAACAATCTAACGACATATAAACTAGCCTCTTGCCGAACATCCAAAATGGAAGCGTATAAATACAAGACAAAGCAAAGAATACAGAGTGCAAAGACAAAGAGCATCCAACAGGTACACCGTATCTTCCACCGTGAGAAAGTCCAAACATAACCATCCTCATGACAGTACCCAAAGTGCGGGTTGAATGTCCAGACGCACAGTATTCCTTCCACCAAGCACAAGAAGTCCGGAGCCAACAACCGCACCTGCGAAGTGCGTCTGTCCCGATCCTCTTGACCCTTCGCTTCTGCTCTCGCAGACGAGCAGAAAATTAAACAATTCTCCTTCCTCTGGGAAGAGGAGCCTCAGAGGACTATGCCTCGCAGCATTCTCGAGCTGTGACGGGGCAAGACTAGTGAGGATCTGGACCTCGAGTTCAAGTGTCGTGGCGCATTTAACGGTTACGATAGCCACCACCGGGTCACTCGGGTCTCTGTTGTTATTGTGAAGGGCGATCGAAGAAGCCGCGGCTGTCCTCCAACGGCCTGCAACACCAGTATCTGTGATTGTTGCTTGAGAATTCGTCTGGAAGTGCCCGTTGAGTTGGTTCAAAACAGAGGGGATGGAATGATAGCAGCCAGAGATCCAGCGTTCGCCATAAAGGCTGACAAGGAAGGCCGAATCTGTGGGCAGCTGCTTGATGAGATGCAGCATACCCTCTTTCCGGCCCCATCCGAATCTCCATTTAAGTCCCAGCAGCGGAAACGCGGCCCGTACTCTGTCCACGGGTTCCCCGGAATGAACGTTTCTGTAAGCTTCGACCAGAGCTGGCAACTCCGACAGGGCTGGGGAAGAAGGCGTCCGACGCATGGCCGATAAAGTCTTCAGCAAGCCGCTGTATCGATGATGACGTGATCCCATGACCTCCTCTTCCAATAGAAGAATGATTTCATCCAGATCTATTTCTCCATTCGCCGTCTTGATCCAGACTTTATGTCCCAGGCGTGACTCGGCCACAGTCCACATCCTCCTGACCCAGCGACCCAGAGAAAGGGTAACAGCCACGTCAATGAGACTGCCGGTGCTCAGTTGCAGTGCGAGGCTGTCAATGACAACCACCTTGTCCGCCCGTCGGTACACTGATTCCAAGCTGTTGATGATATCGACGCGGAGAGATTCAATGTCAGCCTTTTCAGTCGGGGCCATGTCCTCGAGGACCTCCGGCATCGCGACAACATCGACCCAAAGCCAAGTGGCGCCGCAGCGATCGTAGAACCTCAAGAAGTGTTCTTTGGCTATTCCCCTCTTCCTCAAGATGAGGTCAAGCTTCCCGAGACCCTTGGGTCCGTGTAATCCCATGGTCTCTTCCCAGACGTGAGACATAACCGAGTAACCGGATGTCATGAGCTGGAACCTCCCATCCCGGTTAACACAGAGCGTAGCTTGCTTATCAACAGACTGGCGGACGAGGTCAAGCGGTGCCTTGACATATTGATCTTTGAACAGAACAATTGTTAGCAAATTCGTAAGTCCATGTTCGCTCCATGTCCGTCAAACACGTAACAAAAAAAAAGCACCGCTGCTTGATGCAATGTACGATTGAATGACAAACAGAAGGACCCGGAATCTTCAAGTTAAATACCTAAAATTTGATGTTTATCAACTTCTGGCCCACATGGGTTTTGGTCGCGCCCTCGCAGCGTCAGTTGGCGTAGCACCGGCTCGACATCGGTGGGTTCCCAAAGCTGTAGCTCGGTCTTGACAGCTAGCGCTGCCCTTTGGGACCCGATCCCATATCGTTCCAACAACCTGCGGAGAGAAGCCTGGTCAGGACCCTTTTCGGCCTTCAGAGTGTCGGCGAGTCTTGTCGACTGATCCGGAATGTGTTTTCTGGCCCCAACCGGGTTCGAGCTGCTCAAGGTGCCGTATCGAGCAAGTAACCGATCCGGCCCAGGTGCTATGATGCCATTGAGAGTCATCTTAGGTTCAAATAGATAGGGGGAAAACGGAGAAAAAAACAACCCCAAGTTGGAGGAAATGAAGGAAATGCTTGGAATTGAACTGATACTGAGGGAAACCACTAAGATTGATTGAAGCGCGTTTGCTTGTTATATAGTCCTCATGATATCCTGGCTAATCGGTCATCATGTCAAAGATAGCACTGCCCAGGCCTGTCTTCGGCCGCACCCAAGGCCCTCAGCAGACCACCAACTCCAACCTGTTGTTACTTGGGCGGCTAGTTTTTGAGTTAACCGCCCAACTGGGGCTAACCGCCCAGCACCAACCAACCGCATCAGAGCAGCCACTCAGAATCATCCAGGCCATGAACCTTGCTTGATCTTGCATTTCTTTAGCGCTTCATCTGTATGTGTTCTTCAACTCGCGCACATGCTGCCCCCACAAGTCCAATTGCCAGGCCTGGGCGATTTCGATGAGATATAACAATTCAAAATAGCGCGTATACTAAACCAGAGGTCAGACGCCGTAGGCGGGAAAATCATTGAGACCTTCCTCCAACCACAGAAGCTGATTGGATCTGGCTGGATATCCTCGCCGATTCAACAGTTGATTCCACGGAGCTCACTACAAGCTCAAGCGATAAATTGTTGGACGTAGTGAAACAATACCTCGGCGCGTCGAAGTTGGCATGTTTCGAAGTACATGAATGTCAAGTATGTGAGAGTCCTTGTTGTGACATTATTGACAGCGGTTAGTGGAGCGTAAAGGAGCGAGTAACGTGCCGTGTTGTTGGTACCTTGACGAAATGTGCGACATTTTCGCGGCCAAAAGTCTGGGCAAAGTACGATGCATCAATGCCGCGATGTTAAGCCAGCCTGAACTTCTGTCGAAATGGTTGATTTTATTTTTTTAGCACATTGTTTTCATGGGTTTTGACGTTTTACTTTTTTTAGTCTGGGGCACAGAGCCCAATAAGCCCATACATCTCAGGGCCCGTTACAAGGACCCTCGGCCTCACTGGTTACCCAGCGTCTTTCCGAGCTCCTCACCGCGAGACGTTGCGGCCTTGACGGCCTTGTCAACGATATCACGGAAGCCCGACGCCTCGAAGCTTTGGAGAGCAGCGTGTGTCGTGCCGTTGGGGCTGGTGACGTTCTTGCGCAGCTGGCCAGGATCCTCGGGCGACTCGACGAGCATCTTGCCGGCACCCAGACAAGTCTGAGCGGCCAGGCGCTTCGCCTGCTCTGGCGACAAACCGAGGCTGACGGCGCTGGAGATCAGGTGCTCAACCATGGCGAAGAAGTACGCGGGACCGGATCCTGCAGACAGATTAGCATTACCTCCCTTCGCCGCGATGCAGGTCGTGGATCCAACGCACCCGACAAACCAGTAACGACATCAATCAGCTCCTCTTTGTCGACCCACTCGGTCGCCTTGCTGACGCTCGCCATGAGAGACTCGGTCAATTTCTTCTCGTCGTCGGTGACGTCGCTGCCCGCGAACAGACCCGAGGCGCCCTCGCCCACGAGGGCAGGGGTGTTGGGCATGACGCGTACGACGTGGGGCGTTCGGCCATCGTCGAGCGCCAGCCACTTCTGCAGGGCCTCGAGGGTGATTCCGGCGGCGATGGACACGACGACGGGGGTCTTTTCGTGTCCCGAGACGGCCTTGGCGAGCTCGATGCAGACGCCCTTGGCGACCTGAGGCTTGACGGCCAGGATGGCGATGTCGGCGCCGGCGAACGCCTCGGCGTTGGAGGTGGTCGTCTTGACGCCAAGGGCGGCCATCTTCTCGCGGTTCACCTCCCACGGCTCCGAGACGGTGACGTGCTGCTTGTCGATGCCCTTGGCGACCAGGCCTCCGATGATGGCTGCGGCCATGTTGCCGCCACCTAGTTTACCCCGCGTTAGCTCACGCCCCAGTCTTGGAGACACAACGGGGCGTTGCATGGACATACCGATGAAGGCGATCTTGCTGGATTGAAGAGTAGGCGTCATTTCGGAATGGCTGAGTTGAGACGGTGTGGATCGGTGAGATTCGATACTGCTACGAGAACCTCCGGGAGTGATGACCACGCCGTACTCGGAAGAGGTCGACGAGTCTGACTCAGCTCGGAAACAGTGGCGCCGTCGTCGGACCCACTTTTCCATCCGAAGCGCGGAGCTTAAATACCGAACCCCCGTTACCTGGTGAAGACAAACGACCAGAAAACGGGTCACACAGTATCGATATTTACCCAATCTCGTTTATAAGGGTCATTTTCTTTCAACCTTCACTCGATTTCTATTTACACGAAACTTGTACACTGTAATGGAGGCTGCTGCGCAAATATAGTTTCGTTTAGAAGGCGTAGCTTCAACACTACTCCACTGAAAATTGGAACAGATCCACAAAGCCTTACGGATACGAAAGGGAAAATAAACTTGCTGTCAACATGTCAGAACAAGCGACCGTACTCAACATGTTTGAATGGTGTGAGATACAAGACACGTAAGGAATAGCTTCTTGGCCTACGGCAACGTGCTGTTGAACATGTGGGAGCTACTCCAGCTCAATCAATAAACACTCAAATTTCTAATGACCAGCTGATAGGGCTGGGAAGAAAATTAGGGCTTACGGGGCTGGGACCAGGTTCTTGACGGTGACGTCCAGCGAAACCTTAACAGAAAAGTTCTCATCAAATTAATTATTAACGTGAAGCTACTTGGTCGAATTATTCCATGGCGAACGACGAGCCCGTTTCGCTAGCTAGACGTGACGAGTGCCGTATCCAGTTCCGTCCCCACTGACGACATCGACAGTGAGCGGTGCCTCATACGGCACACCGGAGCCGCTGAACTCACCCACAAGGCCGATGAACGGCGTGTCATGAAAGGTCTGCTGAATCCTCCGCGCACTGTTCAGGAATCTTGTCTTGACACCCGAGTAGTCGGCGACCACGAGCTTGCGATCCTTCTTGACGAACTTGCCGTCAACAAGGACATGCTCAACGTCGCCGACGCTGGCGTGCAGGATCACGGCGGCCACGGGGTCGACCCAGCCGAGCAGAGAGGGGCACTCTCCGTCCCAAACGACGACGTCGGCCTTGGCGCCCTCGGCGATGATGCCCAAGTCAGGGCGGCGCAGAGCGAGGCCACCGCTTCGGGTGGCCATGAGGAAGGCCTGGTTGACGGTCATCGGCGTGCTCGTGGGCACGCGCCAGCGCTCGAGTACCTCCTGGTAAAGCAGTCTCCTAGTGGCCTGCAGCCAGATGCGAGCCTGCGTGAGGATATCGGTTGAGTAGGTGAAGTGGGTGTCGATTCCCAAAGAACCTTGGTCCTGGATGAGATGGTTGTGCGGGTGGGTGTGGCCGTAGTGCATTTCCGACTCGGGGGTAATTGAGATGTACTGGTTGGTGGAACGGAGGAGAGAAGCGCCCTGGTATGTCAAAAACGAGGCATGGGAAAAGACAACGGGTATACTGATGTTGAGAGCGCCGACGGCATGAAGATCCTCCGGGCTGTTGCTGTCTGCGTGCCAGTCAGTATGGATGTACGAAAGATGGAAACTATTTGGGAAGACTTACAGCCCCAAGGTCCCTGAAGACTGTGGGTGGTGATGACGGAGACGTTGAACTCCTTGGCGAGATCGACGACGGCGTTGACGTCAGCAAGGACGGGGTTGGGGCCGAAGAAGTCGCAGGCAACGCCGAGGCTGGTGGCAGTGCCGTCAAACTCGGCCTTGGTGGCGATGTCCCTGAAGTTCTCGAGCTGCTCCGAGACGGTGTAATTGGTCACGTTGTGGAAGGCGTACGACCAGAACACCCTCGCGCCACTGTCGATGCTGGCCTTCAGACCGGCCTCGGCGGTCTCGTTGGACCAGGTGTGGTGGGCGTGGTCCAGCGTCGTGGTGACGCCGGCATTCAGCGCCTCGTACAGGCCCGCGAGCTGGCCGATGTAGACATCGTCAGCGTTGAAGAGGCCGGCGACAGCAAACTCGCCGTAGCGGGTGAAGTACTCGGCCAGCGATGTGTTTGAGGCGATAGTCTTATAGGCAGTCTGCCAGCCATGACGATGCGTGTCGACAAAGCCGGGGGTTATGATCTTGTTTGTCACGTCAACGACTTGGGTGTCGTTGGAGGTCTGGGGCAGCGACTGGTCTGCAGTATAGATGGAAGCGATGCGGTCGTTCGTTATGAGAAGTGAGCCGTTGCGGATGACATTGAGGGAGTTGCTCCCATCGTCGAAGCCGATGATGGTGCCACCCCGGAGGAGAATCGAGGACGCGCTCGCTAGGCTGGCAGTGGCCGTGACTGCCGCCGCCAATGCAAAAGAGTGCATCGCGGATGTACGTAGGCTGATAGGTTGTCCCTTGGTTCTTGTCCTTACACCGCTGTTGACTGCAACTTTGCCACAAGGCAAACTGAGATTCCTCAGACTGGCTTATATAGATTTCGAGGAGCTGGTGGGGAACTGGCCGGAGCTACATCTCGTCCAGCTGACGCTAGAAGTTCTAAATCCTTCATCAGCTGATAGGACGACCCAGAATCAAAACCTGGATACAGCCCGACTTGGTATTCCGAGAAGTGAAATGACAGTGGGTGGGGTACCAGGGGATGCGGGATGCCAATTATCGACGTGAGCACGGCTCATGTCAATGAATACGCGCTATTGGATATGCGTTCTCCATCCCGCACTAGCCCAGTGGATCGAGTGTCCGGAGGAGCGCTGACTGTGTCGTCATGAGAACGTTGGGAGGAACCGCGCGCTCATCAATACGTGGAGCTCGATCGCGGGTCAGTGGGTTCATCTTGTTTTTCCTAAGTCCACGGCTACGAGATCACGATGACAGATAGACTCTCAGTTTCCGGTGCTGGTGCCCTGCTCGGAATCGGACGGAATTCCATTGCTAGTCCCTCTGTTTTCAACTACCTCATGGTCTGATCAGTGATTCTGGCTCTCGTATCATTGACGAGACATCCTGATTCTATTGACAGGATAGAAGATGGGATCAGACGTGGAAACACAGTACGTACGTGAATGGAACTGGGTAGAAATTAGATACCCGCTCTTCGGCACTTCGCGGGACCCACTCGGTGTCCCGAAGACCCCGGCTCTCGCTAACGGCCTACGATGTGCAGTAGTGCCGGAGCAAGGTTGGGCCAACCTATCAGAAGAGTTCTGTTCTCGTGCCGTGCACTCTTCTCCTGCATAGGACGATGCGCGAGTAAAAGGATACATAGTTTCTACTTATATAAAAGACGGAAAAATACTTTTCTCTTATCTGCACTGATATTGAGTATACTAACCCTTTACCGTAGTAAATGCCTTTTAGCATGATGACAGTAACCTGAGTCTTAAGCTTTCCAAGTTCTTTGTAGAGTTGCACTATGAGGCAGGGGTAATTCGGCGGAATCTTGGCATTCCCTCCGTATGTGGACACGGGATGCTATTCCACCTCGCCCAGCGCCAGTATTTCTTTGCTAGGTGCCAACTCACAAGAACCAGAACCCCGAATGGGCCCGCTCGGATGACCGGAGTGGTATTGGTTGCGTATACGAATATCGTTGGGTGTTAGTGGCTCAGTGGCGTCTTCCGTCCGCACGCGGATTTATCTCACCTCACCGTCCGTTCCGCCCCTATAACGGACCGCAAGAGGGTTTACCGTGGAGAATTCCACTTGTAATCGACCAAAGCAGGGCGATCCGAAGCCGCGGACTTACGGAATTACGGGCTTACACGCATACCTGTACACCATCATCTGTGACACGGACTCTCTCTCCATCACCCTTTACCAGAGCTTGCCAAGGTTATTTGTTGTAATCAATGACGGGAACCTATGTTTCTGCAATGGAGCACTAATTGGGCTTATTCCGAAGGAGTTCGAATTTTCTAAAAGATTCTCTCCAATAGGCTGGGATGATGGCACTCGGCCTGCGACCGCAGCTTCTTCCTCTTCAACTGTGGGACATCAAAAAGAACACAGGGTCCTGAGGCCTCAGAACCCAAAAGTGACCTTGGAACAAGATTTGGACATTGGACCAAATTTTTGTTTATATCGGATCCACAGAAAAGTGCTCTCTTGAGAAAACCCGCCGCGAAAGCGCGCGCAAAAGCGCTTGGCAACCCGAGAGTCAAGTCCGTTGGTGATTGGGAACGCGACTAACCGACAGTTTGTCGTAAGTTTGCCAACTCCATACAAGGATTTAACTCCGGTAAGGTTTATTGAGCCGCAAATTGTCAACATTGGTATCATCGACATTGGTGATTGATTACTGCAATCGGTCACCTTAAACATGCTGAAATATGGTCATCTCATTAGTCATGTATTATTGTTTTGATTCTATGGCGACAAAAGTGGAATGAATTTGGCAAGATCACTTGCAGTGCTGAATGGTAAGATGTATTAGAAGGGTATCTGAGTTGAATTAATATGGGTAACAGTCACCATGGTACTTCATTGCCCCCATGTTATACATGCTGGCTTATTTTCCGTACAACCATTCCCGAACCTTGAAGTCCGGGCTGGCCTTCAACTTGCGGGAATGTTTGTGCTTATTGTCCCAGATTTTGGTTACCTCGCCAGTCTTGGGGTCCGGCACCAAGACCTTGACGTTGTTCTTTGTATCCACGTCGATGATGGCGGGGATTATAAAGCTCGACCCTGGTGCACGGGAAGTGACTTCGTCGTCGAAATCCTGTGAAAAGTGGGGTTCGCAGCTGGCTCCATCGTCTCCGGGAGCCGGGTCTGTCGGAAAAACAACGTACTCGCGGAATGATGACGCTGGCGCTGCTGGTGACGACTGGCAATAATAGCTTCGTTGTTCTCCGGGCTGCACGTAGCTAGAAAACTGACCCGCTGATGATTGAGTGTGAAAATCCCATTCATACCTCCCTGGGACAAGATTAATATAAAACAGCGTCTAATTAGTCGCACTGCCTCAATTTTCTAACCTATTGCGTTTATGCGAGTGCGATAGTAGAAGCCTCGTTCGGGTTCGAGTGCCCATGCTGACCAAGGCCCAGCTGCTGGGACTATGAGCGGTTGTGGTTCGGCCGTCATATGATCTACTTGAGTAAAATCTCTGTTGAAATCTCGGTACTGGCTCTCCTTCCGCAGCAGATTGCTCTCATGCCTTTCGTGATGGATGTGACGTGCCATAAGACCTGAACTGCGGCCTTCAGTTGAAGGTATTTTGACCTCGCCTCTAGACCTGAGGGTAGGTCAACAAGACGGCAATAATTGATTTCAGACTAGTTTGGGACAGGTTCAATATCGAATTTATCAGATGTGCAAGAATGAGAATTGTTCCAAAGTTGCACTGGGGCCTCTAGTATCTTAAATCAGTCCCTATTCGATTTCATTCGACAGAGGGGGCCGGAACACATTTGCGCCCGAGTAACATTATCCACCGAATTCGATATGGAAGAACAGGCAGTGCCGTAATGGGGGCTCGAATTGGGTAGACCCCTGGGCAGCGAAGGAGATCTTGCTCATTCCATTGGACAATATCATTTTCATTGACGCTTGGGGAACAGCAAAGAAATCGTAGCATGCCCACATTGGAGGATGTCACAAAATCAGACATTTACTTGAGGACCATGCATCGACATTTCCCCCTAAACCATCTAGAACAATCACTTTTGGGCCGCATCGATAGTCAGTTTTGCTCACGGGGCCGATTTGGAGCTTGAATCAGGCTCGTCCCTTACTGTCAGATGACGAGTCACACCCGAACCCCAGTAGTGACGGCACTTTGATATGTTTATAGTCTAGTTCACCGGCGTAAAGGGTGGTCAGAGTCAACTCCACGTCCTATTAGATGATGGCGACCCGCCAAGCCTGGCAGCCCAACCTGCTGCAAGTAAATTTGCCCAACGCCACAATGTACATGCCAAGGTAGAGGATTCTTTAGCCCTTGGATGTGAAACAAACAAATGCTTCCCAGAATTCTTACTTATGCTTCATATGTGTTAGATAGTGATGGAGACTAGAGTGATGAGCAAACATGCTGCTATATTGAAGATAGGTCTTAGGTGGTAATAATACTAAAAGCTACCTCTTCTTTTCTCTTTTAAGTCCCTTGCTTCTTATCTTTA
>MU846705.1:0-10180 GCA_030867225.1 Colletotrichum caudatum | reverse complement strand
ACAAAACAAAATATAAATACATTTTTAATACTCTGCAAGTTTAGAGCTAAGCGTCTAAAACTATAAGTATCTTAGTAAACCAATATTAAAACTACTTATAGTATTTATCTCTAATTTATTGCAACTTTTAGACCTAGAAAGACCAAAAAATATACTATAGAACTTTTGCGCTTACTGCTTAAGGTGTATACTGTGTGATTGATCTCAGGCTGATGAGTTGCCACTGTACTCCTCCTTGCGTCTCCCCCTCCCTACCTCATTCCCATCCCTGGCCCCTGCGTGTCTCCAGCCCCGTGGGTGTTGGTCACTGCCCACTGTAATACAATACAATACAATACAACTAGGTAGCTGCGACAAGGGACTACCTACCGAAACCTCGTAACTTCGTGCTACGGTAGCCAACCCTCGTTCTCCCCGGCCCAGACTAGTCCAACCCGATGAAAGACACGCCTTCTCGCACCTCTTCACCCCAGATGTTCAATTATCGCATCCGCACCCGGCAGCACTTCCTTCTCCCCTTGAATCCTTCCCGTTGCTCGCCGGAATCTGAAAAGACGAGGTGTCTCTCCCTTTAGCATTCCATAGGACCCGAGACCCAATCGACCGACTGACTCCCTTGGACGCCCAACTACCACTATTTCCATGGTTCTCTGAAATAGGACCTCAAGTCCGTCTAGTGGCCAGCTCATCGTTCCGCTCACTCTGCATATCGCTCGTCGCTGCGCCAAGCCGCTCTCTCGTTCATACACGCTCCCCCCCCTCTCTCACCCGTCTCTATCTCTCGCGACCACCACTGAGTTGCAAGTTCCTCCGCGACAGGTTTTTCAACACTGCCGCATAGCATACTCTATACACACATACAAGACACCAAAGCCATGGCCGATCACCGATCCGAGCGGACAGGCTCTATCGCCTCGTCTTCCACAGACGCTGCCACTTTGCATGAGCTGACCAAACTGGACCCAATGGAAGACAGCCTGCAGAATCTCAAGTCGAGAGCCGACGAAGAGGTGGCTGCCGAGGAAGATGAGAAGCTCCTACCTACTACCGACACGAGTGAGACGGAAGAACCCCCGAAGGCTAGCCTGGCCTCGGCCATTATCTGGATGGCCGTCAACACCCTGGCCACAATCGGAATCGTGAGTTTTGCCTTGCGCCCACGCACTTGTTCTTTCTGTCGAATGCACAGACTGATGTTGCTATGCCGTAGGTCTTCACGAATAAGGCCATCTTCTCCGACCCCCAGTGGAAACTCTGCCAGCTCACGTTTGCGAGCTTTCACTTCTTGGTGACGTTTTTGACGCTGCACATCCTGTCGCGGCCAACCTTTGCCTATTTCACCCCGCGCCGTGCCGCCATCACCGACCTGCTGCCGCTGTCCATCGCAATGTGCCTCAACGTCATCCTGCCAAACCTGTCGCTGGCCTTCTCGTCGGTTACCTTCTATCAGATCGCGCGTATCCTTTTGACACCAACCGTTGCCCTAATGAACTTTGTACTGTACAAGGCGACTTTGCCCCGGAACGCAGTTCTGGCTCTCATCCCGGCCTGCTTCGGTGTTGGAATGGTATCCTATTACGACACTCTTCCTGCCAAGGATGGGAACGTCAAGACCACCTCCACACTGGGAGTCTTCTTCGCCTTTGCCGGCATTTTTGCGTCCTCTTTATACACTGTCTGGATCGCTAGCTATCACCGCAAGCTACAGATGTCGAGCATGCAGCTTTTGTACAACCAGGCGCCCATTGCATCGTTCATGCTGCTCTACGTTATTCCCTTCGTCGACACTTTCCCTGACTGGGTTCATGTCCCTGGCAACCGCTGGCTCATGATTGGCATGGTTGGTTTTGCTCAGCCTTCACTACGGATTTCGTTGGCTAACATGGGCTGTAGTCTGGCGTCTTCGCCTCACTGATCAACATATCCCAATTCTTCATCATCGCCCAGACCGGACCCGTGTCCAGTACGGTGGTCGGCCACCTCAAGACCTGCACCATTGTGGCTCTTGGCTGGATGGTTTCTGGGCGAGCCATTGGTGACAAGTCGATTCTCGGAGTCTTTGTTGCCATTGGTGGTATTGTTGGGTAAGTTATAATGGAAAAGCCGTATATCAACCCGCGACTGACCATTACCCAGTTACTCGGTTGTCATGCTACAGCATCAAAAAGAGCGTCGAAAGTAAGCAGGTAGCATGGGTTCACGGTCAGCTTTTATGACATTTAGGGAACGGTTCTTTTGGGAGCATAGAGGAATCATAACGGAGAAGAGTAGGTCGAAGCCTATTCGGGGTTAGAAAGTATTTACTACATGGATGATACCTCATTTTATCATGGTTCGGCGTCTGGGGAGCAAGGCAACTCGGATTAGACGACAAAGCCAAAAGCGTTTTGATTTTTTTTCCATCAACCATGACCTACTTCATATCTCCTCGAACATGATACGCGGCTGGGCATACCTGGCGGTTGATTAAGCTGCCCATAACAAGTAAAAGACGCCCACGGGGTAGACCCTGACCAGTAAGAAAATGCTGTCCGCAACCCAATTCAGCACTCGAGCATTCCGCGGATGGAGCAACCGACCACCAATCTAGTGTAGTCTCTCGTTTTGCCTCTCTCACTCTCTCACTTTCGATCTTCCGCTGTCTCCACAAGGGCAGTCCCCTTACAAATTGAACCGCTTCCTGTCCTTCTCCATTCTGGCTTTCCACTCCCAAGGCTGCGAGTCCTCGCCCTCGCTGCCGGCCCTGCCGATGCCCTTGTCGACCCTCCTCAGCTTGGCCGTGAAGCGGGGGCCAACCTCCTGCAGGCCGACGCGGATGCCCTCGACGCCCTTCATCTCGGCGCCATCGGCTGTGGTGATGTTCTTCTCCGTCTCGCGCTTCTCGCGGAAGATGTAGCGGTGGCGCCGGAAGAAGAGGTAGTCGCGCTGGTTGTGCACCGTCAGCACCTGGCGGCCCTCGAGCTCGGGCTGCGGGGGGAATAGGCGCTGGAAGAGAGCGGCGGTGAGGAGGCCCAGGGGCGTCTTGAAGTTGTTGAGGAGCAGTTCCGGGTAGTGGTTCGTCGGGTTGCCGTGGCCGGGGAGCTTCTTGCCCTCCATGAAGTTGGTGATGGAGAAGGTGAAGGTCGGGCCGGCGGGGAGGTGCACAATGGACATGCCCGTCAACTTCTTCTGGTCCTCCTTCAGGAGGACGACGGCGGTGTAGTCGCGGTTCGAGGCGAACTTTGAGATCTCGCGGAGCGAGTACTTGTGCCCGTAGCGGTGGGCGGAGCGCGGCACATAGGTGGAGTTTGGGAAGACGGTGCGGAAGACGTTGGCCTCGTAGTGCAGCGTCGAGTTGAGCGAGGTGGTGATGAGGATCTTGGGCGGCGGGGGCGCGTCCTCGGTGAAGAGGGAGGGGAACTTGAGGGCGAGCGAGGAGGGCGTGAGGTCGAGGTTGGTGCTCGTGGTCGACGGCGCCGCCGAGCTGTCGCGCCGCGCGCGGCGCTTCTCCTCGCGCCGACTCTCCCTCTCTGCCTTCTTCGCCTCGGCAGCCTCTTCGTCGTCGTCGGACGCGAGCATGCTGTCGTTGTCGGAGTCGTCCCCGTCCTCCGGGTCGTCCTCGTCGTCGAGCTCCTTCTCCAGCGCCGCGTTCTCCTCCTCTTCTATCCTCCTCCTCTTGAGCTTCTCAACATCCACCACATTACCCAGCGAGTCGTCGTCGATATCGTCCCACACGCGCTTGCTGTCGAGCGTCTTGGGCTTGTTCTTGGCGATGCGAGCGGCGCGCAGCTCCGGGTCCTTGTCCTCCTCCTTTTTCCGACGGAAGCGCATCTCGCGTTGCGTCTTGTCCTTCTCCTTCTTCTGCAACACATACAGCTCCTTGCGCTTGAGCTTGTTGGACGTCTTGTTGGTGAGCGAAGCCCCCATGGACTTGCCAGGCTTGGAGAAGCCCATGTTGAAAAGCTTGCTTTCTCGACTCGATCGACCTCTGGGAATTTGCTGCAGATCCAACGCTCGTCCGATTGTGGGAATGTGTCAATACCTCGTGGTCGAGTTTTCCTTTCTTTTCCTTTCGAGGAGTGCTGTTGCAGTCGGGTAGTTGTCGCAATTCAATTCTTGCTTGCAATGCAGATTATCGGTATCGTTCTCTCAAATTAAAATAATAATAAAAAGAAAAAAAAAAGTCCGTCGACGAAAAGGCTCAGTGAAAATCAGCTTTGGGGAAATTTTGGCGGGGCACCAGCCAATCCCTGCAGCAGATGCATTAGAGATGGGCCGAGCCAGATTGTGGGGGTCAGGGATCTTTTAGCATCTGACGCTGGTCCGTCGGTGGATTGAATTTCCGTCGTCCATGGCCATTTCCCCCCATTCGCAGTCAGCGACGACAGGCTGTCGTCCTGTACCTGAGGCCTGGGCCGTCGCTGATCGCACGACTGACAAGCCGCACCGAAGACCAATGAGGGGTGAGTGTGCACTGGAGCAAAAAAAGAAAAGAAAAAGGTGAGAAGGGGCAGCACGACACTTTGCAAGAGAACGACCTCGACCACCACGCAAACCACCCCTCAACACTGACCTAGGTATTCAACCGCACCCTCTGCACCGCACGCGGCTCTATCTGTCTCCACCTACCTAGTATTTCCCAATTGAACCTACCTACCTACCTATAAGCCAGGTAGCCCCCCCAAGTACACAGGGAACTGCAAATGCCAGCCAGAGCCAAGGGCCCCCCCTCCAGATGACTCACGCTCTCTAAAAACGAACCCCACCAGACGATCAAATAGATGAAGCCTTTTCGCTCTTTCGTACACCAATCACCTCCAATTCGTTCCACAGCTAGCTTCTGTGCAATTCGGCCGGCCGCTTTTTCCCACTGCCGCCACCGTTACCCCTCCCCCTCCTTGCCCTTCCGCTCCTACTCCCACCACCACCACCACCACCACCTCCACCACCACTTCCAACATCGCACCCTCACCACCACTCGTCACCTCTCCCGGGCCAAAGTCCTTACCCCCTCGAAAAAGAACAAGCCCAACGACGCCATCCCCAAGATGACGACCACTGCGACGACCCTGAAGGGTCAGCCCCTCGACCGGCAGACCCTCGACGCCATGCTGCGCCGGCGCCTCTTCTTCACCCCGGCCTTCGAGATTTACGGCGGCGTCGCCGGCCTTTTCGACTATGGCCCCCCCGGCTGCTCCCTGCAAGCCAACATTGTCGACATCTGGCGCAAGCACTTCATCCTCGAGGAGGACATGCTCGAGATCGACACCACCGTCCTGACCCCGCACGAGGTTCTCAAGACCTCGGGCCACGTCGACAAGTTCGCCGACTGGATGTGCAAGGACCCCAAGAACGGCGACATCCTGCGTGCCGACCACTTTGTCGAGGACGTGCTCGAGTCTCGCCTCAAGGGCGACAAGGAGGCTCGCGGCGAAAAGGTTGAGGAGGAGGACGACCCCAAGAAGAAGAAGAAGAGAAAGACAAAGACCGAGGCCGTCAAGCTCGACGACAACCTTGTCCGGGAGTACGAGGAGGTCCTGGCCAAGATCGACAACTACAACGGCGAGGAGCTCGGCGAGCTCATCAAGAAGTACGACCTCAAGAACCCGGCCACCGGCGTTCAGCCCTCGCCTCCCGTCGCCTTCAATCTCATGTTCCAGACCTCCATCGGCCCCAGCAGCAACCTGGCTGGCTACCTGCGTCCCGAGACCGCCCAGGGCCAGTTCCTCAACTTTGCTAAGCTTCTCGACTTCAACATGCAGCAGATGCCCTTCGCCTCCGCCTCTATTGGCCGCTCCTACCGCAATGAGATCTCCCCGCGCGCCGGCCTCTTGAGAGTCCGCGAGTTTCTCATGGCCGAGATCGAACACTTTGTCGATCCCGAAGGCGGCAAGAAGCACCACCGCTTCCCCGAGGTCAAGGCCATCGAGCTCACCCTGCTGGACCGCCACACCCAGCTTGCCGGCAAGACTGACCTCAAGAAGATGACGATTGGCGACGCCGTGCGCAACAAGGTCGTCGACAACGAGACTCTCGGTTACTTCCTCGCTCGCATCCACCTCTTCCTGCACAAGATTGGTGTCGACATGTCCAAGGTCCGCTTCCGTCAGCACATGGAGAACGAGATGGCCCACTACGCCGCCGACTGCTGGGACGCCGAACTCCTCACCTCCTCCGGCTGGATCGAATGTGTCGGCTGCGCTGACCGCAGCGCCTACGATCTGTCCGTTCACGCCAAGAAGACGGGCGCTCCCCTGGTCGTACGTGAGCGCCTCGACGAACCGCTCGTCTTTGAGGAGTGGCAGGTCGAGATTGACAGGAAGAAGTTTGGTCCCCAGTTCAAGAAGGACGGCAAGACGGTCGAGGCGGCCCTCGAGGCCACCACTCAGGAGCAGCGGGAGAAGCTCGCCAAGCAGCTCACCGATAACGGCGAGCTTGAGCTCGAGGTTGCCGGCGTCGGCAGCGGCACGGTCAAGGTCAGCAAGGACCTCGTCAAGATCGAGTTCAGGAAGCGTATCGAGAACACCAGGGAGTACACCCCCAACGTCATTGAGCCGTCATTCGGCATTGGCCGAATTCTGTACTCGTTGATCGAGCACGTCTACTGGAACCGCGCCACCGAGGACGGCGGCGACGAGGCTCGCGGAGTAAGCCTACGCTCCTCAAAGCAGACAGACTTAAAAGACACGAACACATGACTGACTAAACTGAATGACTAGGTCCTCTCCTTCCCGCCGACCGTCGCACCGACCAAGGTTCTGATTGTGCCCCTGTCGGCCAATAAGCAGTTCCAGCCCTTCGTCAACAAGATCTCGCAGAAGCTGCGCAAGATCGGCATCTCGGCCCGCGTAGACTCGTCCTCGGCCACGATCGGCAAACGTTACAGCCGTAACGATGAGCTCGGCACGCCCCTGGGCATCACCATTGACTTCCAGACCGTCCAAGACAGCACAATCACCCTCAGAGACCGCGACTCGACCAAGCAGGTTCGCGCGGACGAGGACACCATCATCGCGGCCATACAGAGCCTCGTCACTGGCGCCAAGGAGTGGAAGGATGTTGCGGCCGAGCTCCCGGCATTCGAGGGCCAGGAGGTCGATGTCACTGTTCGGTAAAACCATTTCTTCTAATTCGGATACTTCTTTCTTTCCTTTTACTGTAATGAATTCCAGAGAGAAGGAGAGGGGGGGGGAGGGCAAAAGGCAGGGGGGATAGGGAGGGAAAAGCCGCCCGCATGCGGCATCTGTAGACATCTCAGCTGAGTCTTGTGGATTTGAACATCGTCACGCATCGCCAAGGCGTATTATGTATGTACTTGTGTGCATGGCAAGCTTCGGACTCCTTCAGCCAAAGTCAGACTGATGGGTGACGACGGGACGAACAAGATGCTGCATGGCGCGAAGTGATCTCATCTCATCCATGTTGGGGGTGGGAAATTGTTCGACGAGGCCATGCTTCGCACGCGTATGTCGGTACGTTGAAAGTAGAGACGAGGGCCGGCCGCTGAGTGGACGGACAGGTTTATCTAGCGACGGTCCGTGGAAATACCGGGCGCGCGGGAATTCGACCTGGTGCCGCCGCAGACGGCGGTGCAGTACAACGACTGGGCGTAGCGCGGTACCACGCGTTGGGCTCGCAACCCAGCTCTGACACAGTGGAGGGGGAGGGGGAGGGTTGCTGGACTATAGGAACGACATCTGCCCAACCCTTGGACATCGGACGTCAAGCACGAAGAATGCAAGACCCCATTGCCATGGCGATGCGGCCACGGGCGGCGTTGGCGAGGCCAGTTACTACCATCTCACGCCGTGGGAACCTCGGTCCAAAAATAAAAATTAAGTGAAGACATAAATACTACCAAGTGGCAAGCTCGAATCGCGCGCTTCAATGTCACATCTCTTCTACCCGCCCATATCTTGGCAAAGACGGTAGGGATGGAAGGACACTGCTATTCCGACTCAAGAGATTCGGACCCCGGGGGGGTTGGCTGGTGGCATGAACCTGCAACAGATACAAAACTGTGCAGTCAGCCCTGCCCACGCTTTGTTTCGCTTTACCTTTTTTTTGTGCTCTTTTTCTAGAATGAGAGCTGAGAGGTGACAGTACGTGTAGATCGCGTGCTGGGCTTGCCTTCGAATAGTGAATGGCTCAGTCTACTGTTAATGAGAGACCAGCAGTGGTCGGTCGCCGGGTGGAGGGGTAGCATTCCCATCTTGGATCTTGGTAGGCTGGATCGAATACCCATATACTTTTCCTTGGATAAGAAGTGTTTATCTTGACGATGCTGAGTGGCATCTCTGGCAACACGACTCGGTGAACGAACGGCTCATCTAGCTGCAGGCGGAATAGTCACTTAGCCGATCTAAAAACAACAATACTAGTAATGCAAATCGCCCCGTGATTGTTACCTCTGGGTGTTGAGCGGGTATGATGCGCAAGCCTGTGTCGTATGCAGGACTTTGTACTCCGTACACACTACATGGCGGGCGCCCTCCCGTGTTCTGCTCAGCGGCGGCCAGCTCCTCGCCTGCTGTGCAATGCTGGGATGGAAAACGGAGGGGTAATGTGAAACACGGCGCTCCAAGGGTGAGACGGATGAGTCGTTGACAGGAGACTCCAGGGTAGACCCACGGCATGTCCCAGGCAGCAACCGCTCTGGAGCATGCTCAAGTCGGTGTGGTTCGCCGCATCTTGGCTTTAGGCGGGGTTTTGGTTGAACCCCAAATCGCGGCACTTTTGAACAAGGTCCATGGCCGCTCTCACTCGGGCGATGCCGATACGATGAGGACGAGGAGGTATCTGGGCACATGGCGAGGTCCGAGATCCCTCACTGTGGTTCGAGAGCTCCCCGAGTGCTAGAACTGTTCTGGAGGGGTGTGGCCATGGTTTTGATTAAAGACTGAGTGAGTGGTGGGCGATTCGAGCTCTGATTGCAGATGGGAGAGTTTCCGGCGTTGCCCTACGAAGCGGACGTCTTCAGTCGGGTCCCTTCTTTTTGGCCGAATTCGACGTCATTTCGGGATAAAGAAGATGTCCCAAGCTGTGCGATTGCAGAAAAGATAGCTATCGCGACACGGAACGTGTAGAGGCCGTTAGTTAACATGTTTGTTGGCACAGGGATCGAAGGCTCAATGAAGGCCCAGAGCTTGCTCGAATCGGTTGAGCTGTGTTTACAAAGCAATACGTCGGAAGTCAAACCACAGGAGTGGAAAGAGGGACTTGGACGGTAGGTACCAATTCGTTGCAGACTTATTGGGAGAAGTGGTGTGGCAAGTGTAGATTAAGCATGGGTATTAAGTTTGCGACTAGGCTCAGGACGTCGTTTCGAGGCTAGGTTGCAACCGCACGGCTGGAGGTTGTTGGGAACAGGTTACAGCCGGTTGCCGCCTCGTCTTGTGCACGTATCCAATAGAGCTAGTGTTCTATTTCCCCTTCTTGCCGAGGCTGAAAGTCAGTACACGTCGCCGTGGTTTCTCGTATGCCACTGGTACTTTGAGCGTATCGCATCGCCTCCTGCAGCAAACAGGAGGGGAGGGTTGCAGGCGACAGGAGATGGTCTCAAGAGTCGGGTCAGGGGCCCATGCAGTCTTGCCGTTAACCGTAGTGGGTGCATGGTGAGCATCGTTATGGTTGTCTCTTGTTTCCGCGAGTGAAGATTGAATGCCGTGTGTCCATCGACAGCGTAACCAGGTTGTGACATTGGGCTGAGCTTCATGGGTTGACGAAGTGCCACTGATGTGCAATGCGAGTCACCAGAGTCCCGAAGCCAGGCATGATGCAGAGTTCTGATATCGGTCGAGATCAGACGGGATGAGGATGCGCCGTTGGGCAGTTTGTGGGGGGTCGAATGGGTGTCGTCCTCAGAAGGAAGAGTGGATCGCGTTCGTTGTAAAGAATGACGCGTGTTATGCGTTACGCGGTTGTCTGCGTCTAAGAGAGACCGCAAAGTGGTGTAACAGGAGTTGGCCGTGTTGAACGTGATCACTCTGTAAGAGGGGCACCCCCACAACCGATCACCCCCCTTAACCGACCACTGTTTCAGGACACTTTTTCCCTTATTTAACACTACTACCTATTTTATACCTAACATATTAAATATTTTAAAAAAAACAAAATAAATTCTTTTAAAATTACTAATTAATTTACTATATTAAAATATATTACTAAGTAACTTTACTATACTAAATTAGATATATTAGAT
>MU846704.1:0-10213 GCA_030867225.1 Colletotrichum caudatum | reverse complement strand
CCCCCCCCCTTCTCCTCTGCTCTCCTCTGCCCCCCCCTTGATACCTTTATTTTTATTTTTTTAAACTTGCAGGGTTCCACCGTCTACATCTTGTGTACATCGACCCCTTGAGACCTGTGTACTCTACCTACCTCACTGTACTTTTTCTCCTTCTCTCTTTCTCTCGCGCCCTCACTCGCTCCATTCGCCCCATTCGCGCCATTCACTCCCCATGTCCCTAATCCTCCTTATCTTCCACGTCCTGCCTCACCAAAAACCCGCCTTGTCTTTCTCTTTTTTCTTCTTCCTTTTTTCTATTTTTTTGTTTTACTTGAACAGCCGCCTTGTCGTTCGCGCTTCTTCTAACCATCCTTTCCTCCCCCATTAGATGGCCGCTGTCTCCAAGACATCCCACCACGAGCCACTGTCAAACGAGGAGGCCAGCTCTAAACCTGATCCTCCCACCACCACCACCACACACAAAACCAACCCCAACCCTACCGGTGCCAAACCGCAGTCTACGGCTGCTGCTACCACCACCAATAACACGACCGGCAGCGCTTCTCCTCAACCTGCCACTGCCACCACCACCACCACCTCCTCTTCCTCCTGCAACAACACCAACGGCAGCACTACATCATCACCGACAGATCCCTACCACGCCTCATCCACGGTAAATCGCCCTTATTACCGCTCACATCACCACTCGCCCTCAACTAGCTCTCTGCACAAGCTGCAACGCTCCGGCGGTCTCTTGGGTTTCGCTGTCTCTGCCATTGACAAGACCCAATCCGCATTCGCTGCCTTTTCCTCGGACCAATCAGCCAGACAGCGCGCGTCCAGTTCCGCATTTGGCAGGGCCTCTCTCACCCCCGACTCTGCTTCCGACTACTCTCCCACCCTGGCCTCCCCGGACAAATACCCGCGATATACGAGCCCCTCCAACTATTCGTCTTCGAGCAGCACTCTCAACCATCTAGAGGGCAAGCCTCCAAGCCAGGTATCGCTGGTACAGGATATACCCTCTCAGCCCTACAGCGAGACCGACCCCAATAGGCCTCTTCCCTACCGACAGCCGAGCGTAGAGAGCAAAATGCATCAAACCTCCTCGCGGCTTCTCCGCATGACGGACGATGACCGCCCATTCACCAAGGTCAGTAACCCGCCACTCGGGTCGGCAGACACTGTCCGCCGGGCCGGCTCCGACCAACCTTGGACGCCGTCCCGCGCCCTGCCCCTCGCCGCCGCCGCCGCCCTCATCCTATAACCATGGCCAACGCCGCAGCCCTGCCCTGCCCTGCCCAGTCCTGCCTTGCACTGCACGTAGACGATGGCTAACTCGTATACAACTGAACAGGACTTCAAAGACCTTTTCTCGACGCTCATCGTCAGCCTCCTGCCATTGTCCGCACACCGTGTACGGTTAACGCGCGTGGAAAACACATTCCTGTCCGAAGATGCGATCAACAACTTGGGCTCCCTCAAGTTCTCCCAATCCAACCGTATGCCCGATCCCAAGGACCCCTCGAGAATAGTGACGACCACGACGACCACGACGTTTTCCATGGCCAAGGACATGGCCCGCTCCATTTGCCAAAAGTTTCTCGAGGCAAGGTTTATCGAGTCCGCAGACGGCAAGTACCAGCAGGTGTACAACATGAAGGGCTCCGTGTGGCAACTGACCACCAAGGGCGTCACCGTGCTGGATCGCTTCTGCTCCCGCAATGGCATCCAGCAAAAATCGATAGCCGAGCTGGTCGGCTCCACGTTGTCGCAACTCGTCATACTGGAGAGGGATAGCCAGACGGACAAGCTCATGACGGACCGCGGCACGATTGAAGTCATCTTCCGGAGGTTCGTTGGCACAAACGGCCCCAACGTCAAGTCGAGCGTCAGCTCGGCCGACTCGGACTCCCTGAGCGACTACAAAGACGGTCTCACCGGTGTCAAGATGGCTAGCGAGCGCAAGGTGAACGGCAAGACGTACAAGGATACCTTCACAGGCAAGGCCGCCACCGATTGGTTGATGGACTGTTGCACCACCGTGGACAGGCGGGAGACGTACGACATCGCGGCGCTGTTCGTGGAGTACGACTTGATTGAGCCCGTGGTACAAGACCGTGCTCACATGGCACAGTACCCCAGCAACAACCTGTTCCAACCCACCAAGCATGCCATTTACCAAATGACGGCGAAGGGCAGGGACCTGATCAACGGTAACGGGGCAAGAGGGAGGACGTCGGAGAGCGAGGCCGTCGTACCAGCGCGTAGCGCCATCGCGCGGGACTCCAACACCCAGAGGTTAGACAAGATCCTGACAGACGCCGCCCTTCGCCTGCTCTTCAGGGAGAACCTTCGGGAAACGCACTGCGAGGAGAACCTGTCCTTCTACTTGGACGTCGACGACTTTGTCCGAAGCTGCCGGGGGGGCATCAGGGCCGCGCAGAAGAACCCCAACGCGAGCTCGCTGGACGGCATCAAGGAGATCATGGCGCAGGCCTACGGGATTTATAATGCATTCCTCGCCCCCGGGTCTCCCTGCGAGTTGAACATTGATCACCAACTCCGCAACAACCTGGCCACCCGAATGACCAAGGCTGTCGGCCAGGACGTCGCCATGATCGACACTCTGCAAGAGGTCATGTCACTGTTCGAGGACGCCCAAAACGCAGTCTTTAAACTGATGGCGAGCGTACGTGTTTACCTTGCCCCTTTCCATCGTTCCAGCTGGAATGTTTGCGGATCCGTGAGCTAACCCGAATCTTTTGCAGGACTCGGTCCCCAAATTCCTGAGGAGCGCCAAGTACGAGCACACCCTGAAGAACTACGACTTTGACGCGGTCACGGGCGGCGGCCGCGGCCCAGAGCGTAGCACGAGCCGGTCGAACCGCAAATGAGCAGGGTCCGGCACGAAGCAGTTCGAAACAAACAAAATGAGAGACGGCGGATCTCGTGCCCGAATCTTGCCCGCGCGACACAAACGATTACATACCTAAACCGGCCTCTTGGGCACAGATCCGCGCAGTTCAAGTCGCCTCGAATCATAATCTTGTGCATAACATAGTGGTCTCTGATTCATAACCAGGGCGGCAGGGAGGTTTTTTTTTTTTTTTTCAAAACCTTCTAACCAGAGAGGAGAGGCCCCGCCCAAGCCGATGTTGGTCCGCCATCTGGATTCTTTTTGAAAACGAAGGCGTTGGGGATGGACTATTCTTAGAAGGAGACCCGATGAGTCGGCGATGCCGAGCCCGCGGAACATGATCACGTCATCGTCATTATCATCATCATCATCATCATCATTGCCATCATCACATGCGGACTTGATTTTATTTTTCTTCTCTTCATTTCTCTTGTTTTTTTCTTAATTTCCGACATTTGTCCGAATCATCACTGGCTGGCGGGGCGGACGATCATAGAAGAGCGGCATGACAGAGCAGGTGTCGACCACGATCCCAGAAACGAGTCAGCGGCGGCGGGTGAAGGATTTCTTGGTGGCCAGGAGGAGATGGATGACAACGGCCCGTTATGCTAGCTACCCGTTGGCATACTGGAAGCCGATACCCAGCGGGGCGTCACGATAAGAAGGATCCAGCTTCGAGAGGAGGAGTAAAAGGGGGACAAAAGATGAGGAGAGCGGTCGTGGAGCGGCCTGACTCACTTGTACATACATCAGAGTTCTCGAACCCGAGCGTGGGAAAGGGGGGGGGGGGACGCTCGACCTTCTAACTTGAATCCCAAATGAGGAAAACAGATGAAAGTGGAATCATGCCTTTGCCAGTTGCCGGGAATGCCACTTTGATGAGGCGAACCCGTCTTTTTGCTTGTCTGCTCTTCTTGCCACATGCTTGTGGTGGGTGCGTATCCTGCCCGGACCGAACCCCGTCCGGCTAGACCTGCCGCCTGGAATGCGCCCAAATACCGGCAACCGATGGACGCATTCCTAGTCCACCCGCCCCGGGCGGTCCATAACAAACACGAGCCCGGGAGGCTCTGCGCTAGCACATGCCTGGCCGCGAAGCCCCGGGTGTCATTGGATGTCCGACAACGACGACGACGTCTTAGTGGACAAGAAGGGGGAAGAAGGGGGGGAAACCTCATCCCGGATCAGAGAATGAATGTCCTTGGAACTGATCAGCCTGTTCAATGCCTCGGGGGGTAGGTGGGGGGGGGGGGGGGGGGGGGGGGGGGGGGGGGTTCACGACGTTGGATATCCGGGGGGGGGGGTGAGCTCTTCTTGTGTTTTGTCTTCTCGTGCTTTGTACTGCGCTTGCGCATTTCGTCCTTCGTCCTTTGGCATTCAACCCCCCTGCGATCTCCCGTGCCGATGGTGTGTGTGTGTGTGTGTGTGCCAGGGCGTTTGTATTAAACAGATCGGGAAGAGTTTGTCGATAGGAACATAAAGAGAGAACCCTTCCTCCCTCGGGGGGTCACCCTCCTCGTTGAAGTCGAGTCTCTCTCTTTTGCTTCCCGCTCACCACACACACACGCACACAACGCCCACATCCTCTCTCTCTCCCTTCTTCTTCTTCCTTTTTTTTATTTTTTTAGAAAGAGAAACAAAAACACCCACAGTGACTGAAAAAAACCCATCTCGTTTGTTTCTGCATTTTCCCACTGGCCCTAGTCACTCACTCGGAAGAAAAACGAACGGAAGGAACGTTCCGTAGGAATTACCACATCGCAGAGCGCAACACCCCGTTTCCTTTGGTCGGAGTATCTCTTAAAACCTACCACTACTACAACCATTAACCATTACTCATTTGCTCGAGACTCTCTCTCTCTCTCCGAACCTCTGAAAGGGAAGAAAAAAAAAGAAGAAGACTAGGCTCGCCCGGACGACTACTCCACGACTCCCCGCTACAGAAATCTCCTCTCGACACACAGGCTCTCCCCTCACCCGGGCCACCCCACCCGTCGGACAACCCAGCAGGCATTATACAAAAAAAAGAAAGGAAAAAACAAGTAACAAAAACACGACATCATGCAGACCCAGTCCGTCCTTGTAGCCGCCGGCCTCGTCGCAGCCGCCGCCGCCCAGGCGGTCATCAACGGCACCGCCCCGGTCGGCCCCGCCCCCACCTCCGGCGTCCTGCCCCCGGGCTACAACGGCACGGGCGTCTACACCATCACCACGGTGTGGGACGCCGTGTCGACGTACTGCCCCGAGCCGACGACGCTGTACTTCAACGACCGCACCTACGCCATCGACAAGCCGACCACCCTTGTCATCCCGGACTGCCCCTGCACGCAGACATACGTGAGTCCCCCCCCCCCCTCCGTCCGTCCTCATCCTCTCGGGGGTACGTGTGCGTTTTCTTCCTAACGTGTTTCTACCCCGGTCCTTTTCCGCAGACCACTCGCTACGCGGACGGCTACAAGCCCACAACCTACGTCGTGCCCAACCCGCCCGCCCAGACCGCCGCCGCCGCCGGCGGAGGCGGAGGAGGAGGCGGAGGCGCGGTGGCCCCGGGCGGCGGCGCCACGCCCACGGCTCCCGGCCAGAAACCCGGCGGCACCGCGGCCGTCGTCGTCACCGCGGGCGCCGGGAAGCCCGTCGTCGCGCTGCTCGCCGGCGTCTTGGCCGCCGCTGCCGCCTTCGCCTTGTAAGAAGAAAAAAAGAAGAAAGAAAAAGAAAGAAAGCGAGGCAGCGGTTTGCCTTTTTTCCTTCCTTCCCCGTCCTGGGCCCTTGGCTCCTCGGTCTTCCCCCCGCGCACCGATGGGGGAGAGAGACTCACGGAGGAGAGAGGAAATGGTCGAGGGGTGAAGGGGGGGAAGGTTTGGGCCGGGGAATCCGGGGGAGGGAGAGCGAGGGTGAAGTGAAGCCAGACCTGTCTGCTGCGCCTTCTGCATCCTTTAGCTCCGCCTTTCCCGTCCCCGGGCACTCATCCCCCCCCCCCCCCCCCTTTTTTCCCCTTCTAATCCTTCTCGCTTCTTCAACCGTCGTCTCTTCCCCCCCCCCTTTTTTTTTGCGTGGGGGAAAGGGGTTCCTATCGACATCCGTGTCATTTTTTGTTATCCTGCTTTGTTTTCGGGCCGTTTCCCCCTCACCGCCCGTACAGATCACCGTCATGTCCTTTTTTGTTTTATTAATGTCCTGTTTATGCCTTAACGCCCGACACGTCCAGAGGCGAGACCATCGACGAGGGATTGTCCGATGGAGAGAAAAAGAGAGGGATATACACATGGAGGCAAGAGGGATGAGATATCAAGAGGTAACGAGAGAGCGAGAGAGAGAGAGCAAGAGAGAAACCTATCGCGGTTTTCGCTGGAACCCGGGTGAAAGACCGGGGGAAGGGCGATGCCGCTCACAGCGGATGAGGGGACGAAATCTCTTTTGTAAAACAAGGACCCGGGTATCGTCATCATCGCAAACATTGTTTTTATCCTCCAGCATCACTTATCATCTGCAGTATCATTATCCCTTCAGCATCGTCATTGCTCTTGTCGACATTTCATTTGTTCTAATCCATAGAGGGGGCGGCGCCTCATTGCCGTTTTTTTCATATCTTGTATTCTGTCTTCTTCTTCTTCTTTTTCTTCTTCTCCTTCTTCCTATTATCATTAGTCTTCTTATTCTAGCATTTTAATAGACTTACCCCGTTTGGGTGGGTTGTTGTGCGTGTGTGTGTCACACGAAAAGCTTTCGAGTCCCCCCTCCCTCACCATGCTAAAAGTGATATTTGTCCTTTGATTTTGATTTCTCTTTCATAGTATGCTTAGGCTGCCGGAGTGGCATAAGCGACGCCTGGTCCAGCTCTTCCTTTCTCTCTGTGTCACTGCGGATGTCACTCTCTGTGTGTGTGAAATGACGAAAAACCGCCGTTTCAAAAGGCCGTTCTCGTGAAAGAATAAAATAAAATAAAAGTGTGACTAGATTGCAAAAATATTGGGTATCTACTTTTCCCCCCCCCTCTTCTTTATTTTTACTTCTTCCCCCCTTTCCTTGACCAAAACACATTGGCACCAACGCCGGACACCGAGCGACGTGGAACACATCATTTACACGGGGGACGGAAAGAAAGAGAGACAGAGGGAGAGCCCGGCTCAATCCAGCTCGGCGACAAACGGCCCCTGTAGCGTCCCGCCGCCGGTGCCGTCGTTGCCATGACCAGTCTGCGTTCTGGAATCGGGCCGCGAGGGCCCTCGAGATTGAGTTGAGTTTGAAGAGGCGTGGCGGATCCGCAAGGGTTCAGGATAGGCGGAGCTCGTGTTGTCGTCATCGGCTGACGCGGGCGCAGACTGGGAATGCGAGGGCCTGTGCGGCAGAGAGGCCGTTTGGCTGGCCAAGGGGTCGGTACGGGACTGGCGGGGCGGCGTATCTGACGCGCCGTTGGTGTCACCGGGGAGGGAGGGTGAATACTGGCTGCTATGCGGCTGATGCGTGGCGGCGGCGGCGGCGGCGGCGAGGGAGGCCTGGTGGATCTTGGACTTGATACGGTCGACCAGCAGGCCGTGGCTCTTCTTGAGCGTCTTCTTGACGAATGAGCTGGTGAAGACGCTGCAGCGCATGTCGACGTCCTCGCGGATGTACAGACCGGTCTGCGGGGCACCAATGCCGAGCTCGACGGGCTCGACGGGCTCGCCGGGCAGACTACCGGCGACGGTCCACTTGTCGCGGATTTCGAGGCCCATTGGGGCGTAGCAGTGGGTCTGCAGGCCGGTGGGCAGGTCGTGGAAGCAGCATGTGTAGCTGACGTCGCCGGTGATCATGCCGCCGGGGAGATAGGAGATCTCGTCTGTGAGAGAGTACCAGACGCAGGCGTGCTCTTCGGGTGGCGCATGTGCGGGGGCGGGTACGATGTGGCGCTCCTTGATGAGGGGGTTCAGGTCGATCATCTCGAGGTGATTGTGGAGGAAGGCGAGGACGGCCTCACGGGTGATACCGGCTGGGAGGGGGGTGATGGTGGTGAAGGTTGAGCGTTTCGACATGACTGGGCGTGTGTGTGTAGTTGTAAACCCATGCGATGCGCGAGACGTGGGCTAGGAGCGAACGGTTGGTTGCGTGGGTAGCGTAGCTGTGAGGTGGGTTTAAGGCTGTCAAGGTTCAAGTCGAGATGACAGTCGGCGCTCCGGTTTAAAGTTGGGACGGGACGAGACTCTAAACGGATATGGGATGATAAACCCGTGGGGGGTCCGGAAAGACAGTCGGTAGGAAAATGGTTTCTGATTGTTACAACGTGTCGATCATCAAAGAGATCTGCCATATGAACTTGAAAAAAAAAGAAGGGGGGGGTTGAGGAACGAGAAGGGGGAAAAGGAGGGGGAGAAAAAAGAAGAAGAAAAAAAAGAAGAAGAAAAAAAGAAGAAGAAGAAGAAAGAACAAGAAGAACAGAGGCAACAGAAAAAGGCGCAGGCTGTAGGAGCAATCGAGACTCGACGATGGTATGTTGCTATGTCGTCGGCTGACTATACCGACTAGGGATACAGCCCACACACACACGGCGTCGGAGACAATGAACAAGCTGGCGGGAGGGGCGGACGAATGACAGACAAGACCGTCTCAGGGCCCGGGGGTGTAGCGACGCAGCGGTAAGAGAGAAGAAGCCGCGGAGGGTTGTCTTTGGGAGAATGTCGGTTTGGAGGGAGGGAGTGAGAAAGGGAAACGAAGGATTTGGAGTAGCGAGGCCCGGGGTGAAGGTGACGTAGTGGATTTTGGTTTTCTATTTAATCGAGACGAGACGGGACGAGACGGGATTATCAAATGAGGAAGGAAGGACGGCCGAGAGACGGCGGGAGGGAGGGGCGGGAAGCCACCTAGTTTAGTATACACCTACCTAGTATCAGTAGTCCACCTAGGTTAGGTTACTTAGGCAGCAGCCCGTGCCGTGTTGTGTGTAAATGTTTTGGGAGTAGTCATGTTCTCGTAGCTGCCTGCCTACCTACTCCTTGGGAAACGCTGGGTTAGGTTATGTAGTTTAGCAGAGAAGGAGTCGATCCTGAGAAACACACGAGCGGCCGCCTTGCACGAAGCTGCTGCCTTGCCATGCCATGCCATGCCATGCCGGTCGCTGCGGCGGCCACCATAGCATAGCATACCACTGGTCGTCGCATATCGGCTCGGATAAGGATACCGCGTCGATTCAAGACGAGCCCAGCCCGGTTCGGACCTATTTTTCATTGGCTGTCGACGCAAGCTAGGCCCCGAACTCGGACTTGTGGTTCTCAGCACAGGGCTGCCATGCCTACGGGCTACGAGGGGGGGGGGATGCAGATGAGGCTAGAGACGGACGAGATGGAAAAGCCACGATGGGCAGTCAGTCAGCCAGCCAGCCAGTCAGTCAGTCAGTGATGTGTGTTCTGGTACCCGCACGAGGCAGGTATACCAGGCCAGGGTTCTCCCGATTTGTGAAGGAATCTCAAGGTTGCAACGTGGCGGCGGCCGCCGAGCGGGGCCTCCCCTCCCTTCGACTGTCTGTACCGTACCGTACCCGGCGTGTTGGGAGCCGTTATTGGGCCGATCGCCCACAGCCCACACCCACACCCCGCGCGCCCGCGATCAAACTAAAGTTTCCCGAACTGCAGGGTCTCTCTGCTCTGCTCTGCTCTGCTGCCTGCTTGCCGCCGTTTCTGTGTCCCGGCATATTTGTCATGTCCCCGGGGTGCCGGGTAGGCCGAAGATCCAAACACGCGGCCTGCTTGTCCCTGACGCCCACTCTCTCTCTCCATCGTCTCTCGTCTGCCCACATGGGTACGTATATATGTATTTGTGTATGTATGTATGTACGCATCCAAACTCACGATGCTCCCGTCGCCCGACTACATCTGTCATTGTCTCGTGTGTCCTCAAGAGGGACCAGGATACGTACCTGTACCTGTACCTACCCATCTCACTAATGCTGACAACACTGTTCCAATGATGCGGTGTGTGTCGGCACCCCCCCCCCTCCGATCTCCATAATCACCGCCATGTTCGAACCCGGGCCTGCGTGCCCGCCATGTCCTTGGAAGCACCCTCCCCCTCCCCCACCCGCTGATCAGGATGAACTTGGAATGAGAGCGGCCGCCATGATAATCCGCACACCGTCAAGGCAGGCCCGTGTTTTTTTTTCTTTCTCTCTCCCACGACGGCGGCCGCCAGCCCTCGGACCTCTCTCCCCCCCAGCAGTCCATGCGAGCGGACCAAAAAGAAAGGGAAAAGAGAGAGAGAGAGAGAGAGAGATTTATCTATTTGGGACATTCAAACGGGTTTCAAGACCCAAACCAAAAAAAAAAAAAAAAAAAACGCCGCAGAACC
>MU846703.1:0-10221 GCA_030867225.1 Colletotrichum caudatum | reverse complement strand
ATAAATCTTATAAAAGATAGTGTATTTTGGTGGGATTCCAGCGTTTCAAAATGGCCCGCATGTGGGGGTGGCCCGCAAGTGGGGTGGGGTAGTTATCCTGCTTTTTAGGTGTTTGATGGCGTCTAATCCCATGAACTACTCATATGGCGTAATAGCTGCTTTCAGATAGGGCTGGTTCCTACGCGTTCATCCCGTTTAACCTAGAGACAAACAGCCAACATGGCTGGTCATAGGTCTGGGGGCGCTAGCCACCGACAGAAGGCCAGCTCTGGCAACCAACCAACCAACCAACCAACCCGGCCCTGAGACCTGTCAACCGTCTCTGCTGCCACTCCAAGGAGATCACATGATATAAAACCTACCTAAACCCACTTGAATAAACCATCCATCCTATCCTCATCTCACCCCAAGCTCATCTCATTCATATCTCATCTCATTCCCAACTCATCTTACCTCCACCTCAATCTAACCTTAGAGGTGACTTGTTTTATTCGTCTTCATCATAATAACTCACTCACCCTGTTAACAAGACTACTAGTATCTCTATCCTTAGCAGACCAACTCCAGACATTTTGTTTCCCATCACTATGATTGGGATATCCCTACGTAATGCTCCACCCTACAGAAATTAACTAACAGTTAGAATGGCCTGTTCATCAACACAGAAAGGCTTTTATGTCTCTCATATGTCTCGACAAGGCGTGGGCGGGCGGTAGTTGCACGGCCAACACGGTTTATAATCCATGCTTCTCCTCTAAACGGCCTACAAGAGATACCATGCTTAGCCGTCTCGGCCATGGTAATTTTCTTTAACAAACGCCATTTGGCATGCCAGTGAAAACGGGGCTTGAAAAGCACATAATCCAAGAGGGGTTGTAGTCAGCAGCTATACACCTCCTCAGGGCGCCTAACAGACACTCACATACACGCACGCCTTCAAGCCTGGCTTTCCCAGTCTTCCAAGTCTACACAATAGTGTCTTCATCTCTCATCACCAAAGCCCACTAGCAACATTAAAGCCATGGACTACAGATCTGGAGATAAGCACTGCCTATAGCCACAGCGCGGCCGGCTCTAGCGAAAGAGGCAGTACGGCGTCTGCCGCCAGAACCCTCCGCAACATAAAGGCATAAGTTACAGCAAGAAAGGCAGAGAAGGCGGTCCGAAAGGAGGCAGGGCCTGCTAGCAACCCCTCCTCCGCCACCGTTACCACATGGCAACAAACGCCCAACGCATCATGGATCTAACCCAGACTTTGTTAGCAGAGACAGTCGCACGCCACACCAGCATCGATCGCCCCTATCATCTACCTGGGCCTAAAGCGTCGTCCTGGACCAGCCATCCTCCACCTCCTCTACCTCCTCTACCTCCTCTACCTCCTCTACCTCCTCTACCTCCTCTACCTCCTCTACCTCCTCTAACGAACCCCAACCAGCAGCCATCAACCTCGGCCGCTCTTGGCCTGCTGGCTTCTTCCGTCTTGGACCATATTGCCAACATGTTCACTGCCAGACTTACCAAGCGGCTCACTAAGTATCTCTTCTTCCTCTGCTTTCTGTGTCTCCTGATCCTGTCCGCTTGGGTTGGTTGCGGCCGTTGACAAGCACCTCTTGAAGAAGGAGTCGGGAGCCGCGTGGTCATAGCCGCTGTCCTCGTTGTTGGCGTGGTCGAAAGAATATGTGCCCGTTCAGCACTTCATCGCCAAGATGGAACGGAACTCATCAGCGGAACTGCAGGACAGGCGTGAGTTTGACGTGTCGCCTGCTGCTTTATTAGGCAAGCTGAGAGAAGTCTGTTCCCACCTCTGCGAGTAGAACAAGGCGCTGCCAGGCGAGCTGCTGCGCAACAGGTACCAGCTCTCAGACACAGAGAAGCGCGTCCAGTACCAGCGCCGCGCGGCCGAGGGCCGTGTCTAGCTCATCGCGCAATTCTAGACGGAGCCTGGCAGCGTGCAGGAGTGGTTCCATCAGCGCATACAATCCAACAGGAGCTGTCACGATAGCAAGGCCGCAAAGACAGGGCCAACATCGTGTGCCTCGTCACGCGGAGGGAGCAGGGTGACAAGGGGAGGCAAGGTCGCCCAGCCCGTCAGGGAGGACATGTTCAGGTTGCAGGAGCAGTAGAAGGATGCCCAGGCGCTCCGTGGACACGTCACCACCCTGCATTGAGGCCATGGCCAGAAACCCCCAGAGTTAGCATGGCCCAAAGGCCACTGCACCCATCCGGCCACGGCAAGGGCTACCAAGTGCGAAACAATAGCCCCGAGGCGTCACGGCTATATCGTCGTCGTCTACAGCATCCTCCAGTGGCAGCGTGTCCCAATCGGCCAGGATCAAGACCAGTCAATGGTTAGGTTGGCCGTCAGCAAGGTTGCGACCAAAAGAGTCAGCCGGCCGGGTCGAACTGCCGCGTCAAGCAGTCAGCGGCGCTGCGCAGGGCCGTTATGTATTCGTCCGCACAGAGGCCTCAACTTGGGGTCGCCCCTCTAGATATCTGATTGGCATGGAAGCAAATGGTCCTCATGCCATGCAAGAACTTTGCAAAGCAGGCCTTGGGCGGCAGCGGCGTCGGGATGCCATTGTCTCGGCACAGGCGACGACGGCAAGGGGAAGGGCGATGCGGCTGCGTTCTAGTAGGGCCAGTACGCCGCTGTTGTCATGGAAGGGGTCGTCTGAAGAGCTCGTGACCATGTCGTCGGCGCCAAAGTGCACCTCGAGGGGTTGCACGGTAACAGACCAGTCATCATGGAAGCAGAGATGGACGAGTTGGTTGCAGAGCCCGGGGCCAAGGTGGTTTTTCTTTGCCGCCGTCGTCTTCTTTGCCACTGCGGCGGGTGCTGGCCATTGTCGTCGTGATCCGAGGCCGAGTCCAGGTCGCGTCGCGCGCGGGAGGACGATGGTGAGATAGACGGCGTGGACGGCATGACTCTCCTGCATCCACGACGAAGAAGTCTGGCGGTCCGAAGACGGCATGGTGGAAGACAACATGGTGACGACGACGACGACAACAACGGCCGACTCGACGACGTGGCTCCAATTGTACAATGCTTGCTTGCTTGTTTGTTTGTTTGTGTATCTAGGTTATAGGATTAGGAGCTAGGTACCTAGGGGTGTTACAGTCTGTCAGATTATCAGCATCATCATCATCATCAAACTACTGGGCCGACGCCAAGTTCCTCGCCCCCTCCAAGAAGCACTCGTGGTGGTCCCAAGCAAGCTGGTCGTGAAGCGCGTCGTCCCGGGCTAGAGCGGACACTCGGCGGGCTCAAAATTGGCACTGGGAACGATGCGACGGCATCGCGGGTCTCTGCCGCAGGTCCAGTCCACCAAGAAGAAGTCGACGTCGGCGGCGGCAGCAACAACCGAGTAGCAGCAACAACAACTGACCACCCGATGAAAAGCCCGTTAGACAAGAAGCCCATCGTCATAGGCACTTCACACCCAAATACCACGCACTTCGTAGCCTCCAGACCAGCCGTCCGCGCCGCGCCGCGCCGATCCTCAGACCCGTCGACCAATCTCGTCCAACCTCATCCTTCGAACATCCTTTACAACACCTAGGCGAAGGAGGAAGAGGAGGAGGAGGCAGGCATCCTCAGAGCAGACGCGACAACGTTCAGGAGGAGCCCGGGGCTACTACGCCGCTTCATCAGCGTGCCGCAAGCCTAGGCCCCGCGACGATCAGGGCGGCATCTTGCCTTTCCACTACCGTTGCGGAGACGGCTAGCCAGGAGCAGCAGCCGCCGGCCATACGGCCTGCGGGCCACGGCGAGTTACCGTATGGCGGCAGTGATGGTCCGTCACGCGAGGAAGGATATGACCAACAAGACTTTCGTCAGTAGTTGCTTTGCTACTGTAAGAACAGGAGGAGGAGCGGTGCGTGGGAAGTGTCGGGGAAGGGTGGGAGTAAGTTGTGGAACGTTCCATGTATGCATACGTGGCGCGCATTGGGAGCAAACGGACGGAGAGACAAAAAATCTTCAAGGCCATCTGCGATGCGAGTCATTCATCCTTTTCTTTTACAGCCTGAAATGCTCCCTGACCGTCAACGAGTCGTTGGGCCCTAATTCTGAATCCTGACCGGGCCCAGCATGACAAGAAACATGGTGGTTGTCAAAGTCAGTCGACGCAGGCAAGAGGCTGCTGCGGCGGTGGTGGTGGCGGTGGCAGCAGCGGCAGGGCGGCGACTGTCATTGTTTCATCTTTAGAATCGATATCGACCGTCTTGACCTCCTTGGGCGGGCCGTTGTCCGGGTTGCGAGGCGGGACAACAGGCATAAGTCCGAGACTGGAGACTTGAAGCGCCAGGGCAGCAACCTCGTCTTTGTGTCACTGGTATCTGCGGCGCTCGCTGGCTTGTCGGGTCTCGGAGGAGGCCAGCAGCCTGCGGGCGTAACAATCGTCAAAGCAATCGCCGGCCGTCCCACTCGGGGGACAGAAAGCCTGCTGTCCAGTCGTGCCAGGCGCGCTGGCCGCGGCCGACGGCGTTGCGGGTCCGGCGAAGGACAGCGTCCTGGACCCTGCGGAAGACGAGGTGATCGATCCTATGTGCTGCCCCAGCTGCAGCCGTCTTCCCTGACGAGATGCATATCATGAGCCAGGCGGGTCCACTTGCGATATTTGGCGTTGTTTGGGCCAAGACGGTATCGAATCATGTGTTGCCATATGTGACGATTGCAGCCGGCGGAGGAGATTTGGGCGCTGGGGGTTTGGAGATGGGCGATGCTTGAGCGGCAGACGTTCGGGAAACGGCCGGCCAGCCAGCCAGCCAGCCAGTCAGTCAGTCAGTCAGTCAGTGATGGACAGGGACTCTCACCTTGGCGTCGTTGGTCGGACACATGGCGGCGCAATTTCTCGATGCGATTGCCTGCCTGCCTGCCACTTGAGGGCGGGAGATGAGAGCGCGGAAATGAGAAGTCAGCCGAGCGGGCGCGGCAAGATGTGACTGACAGGCGAGTATATGGATGGATGGATGGATGGATGGATGGGAAGCACACGTGCCTTCGGGCGGGGGTAGAAAAGACGGGTTGGACGTGCTGCCCAAGGCATTGACGGCAAGGTCCAACAAACAAACAAACAAAGAAACGGAGATGTGGTTCGCGGTGCAGAGAAAGAAAGATACATGATATTAAGTGGATGTGGATACAGATCCTGCCGAGGGACACGCACCGACTGACGAGAAGCCAGCATTGGATGTCATGTCCAAGATGGAACGAAAGCGGCATGTTGAAGCATAGGAGGGGGATAGAGAGAGAGGGAGAGAGGGAGAAGCGACACGATATAGAGCGTTGGTGGTGATGATGAAGAAGAAGAAGAAGAAGAAGGAAGAGACTGGCTGGCTGGCTGGCTGTCAACTGGTTGGATGTCCAAACAAGGTTGCCTGCCGGGTGGCAGCCACTGGCGGGGCAGCTCACCGCACCCGAAGTACCCACAGTGGAGGAAGTACAGTACCTTGCTGGGTACCCCACCCAGATTGGTACAGTACATCGTCGGGAGTCGGTAGGTCCCCTGGCGGTTCTTACCTACAACAGGTAGGCAGGTAACTGCACTGCACATCGTCCCAGTCATGTGCTGTAAGTACCTGTCTAGGTAGGTAGTTGGTACCTACCTACCTACCTACCTAGGTAACGAAAAGGACCTGAAGATGGCTCTACTGTGAACCTGTTTAATTCAACTCCTACTATTAAACAACAAACAAACAAACACCACTTACTTACTTACCGCTCCCACTTCCTAGGTGATGGATGGATGGATGGATACTGATCGGCAGTTAGTTACCAAGCGGCGCAGTGGTGGACATTGACGACGAACGACGTCTTTTCCGGGCCAACACCAGCGCCGCCGCTTACGGCACACGCAGCTGCACGAGGGAACGAGGCTCTGGCCAGGCCAGCGTCCTTCAGGTCTGTCCTTGTTGCGAGAACCGACGGCATGATCTCGAGGTTCGACAAGAGGGATGGAAAGGACACAAGCAGTGCATATCATATTTTGGGGGGGGAATGGACCAAGTTGCCAAGATGGCTAGACAAGGAGCTGGCTATCCAAAAGGCAACGAACACACACATTGCAGACATTATAGCGTCGCCACGTAATAATACTTCCATTACAAGCTGGATTCCTTCAATCGTGCAAGCCCATCACCACCATAACAATCACAAGTCGAAAACCCAAAGATTACGCCGCCGAATCTATCATGCTCATTCTCTCGTCCAAAGAATGCTGCCCATCCTTGACCACTGCCATCAAGAAACCCCAAACCTCGGAATATGCGCGCAGTGCCTCGGCGCGACGGCGCTTCCGGTCGAGATCCCGTTTCTCATCTGTAGGCCCGTCCCGAGACCTGTCGCTCGTGTCACCGGGTGCAAGGCGCCGTCGATAACGGTGGTAGGCGTCCAACTTCGCCTGGAATGAGCCTTCCATGGCTCTCAGCGCTTTGTTTGTCGTCTCGCTCATTGTGCGGAGCATCGACATCGTAAGTCCAAGCTGTTGGCATGCCGAGGCCCAAGCCGGGAATAGCTCATTGGCTCTCTCGGCGGTGCATGACTTGATTTCCGTGATCCACTGCTTGACAAGAGCATGATGCCTTTGGGCGTCGATGATGGTGTACCGGCCGCCAGCCGGCGGTTCGGGGTAGGGAACGGGGCACTTTGGGAGAGCAAGCTTCTCTTGGCTCAGATAGTGTGACTGGAACAGAGTCCGCAGACGATTTTGTGCCGCGGGGAGGTCGTCGGGTACCTGGGTCTCCAGCTTGGTCATGGCGTCGAGGATGAACCTCCAGAGCCGGGTGTCGATCTCGTCCGGGATGGCGTGCCGTGTTACGACATGTGCAGCAAAGGCGACCGTGTACACGCCGCAGTCGTGGCAGTTGGTCTGCTGAGCGCAGCTGATGGTGGTCACGTACGAGCATGCCCTCTTGAACCACATCAGGTTTTGGCTACAAAGCCCGTCCAACTGTGCCTTGGCCTCTTCCGTGTGCGAGGCCGACTTGAGCGAGTCGTACAGGTCGGCCTCAATGTCTCCGGATACATCTCGGCGCAGAACGGCCAGCATCCAGTGGTTTTCACCCACGTGCAAGGGGAGGAGGCAGGTGGTGGCGTCTTGCGAGAGGGCTGCGGAAGTGTCGTCGTCGAGCCTCACCCGGCGCTCCGTGGCCAACGAATCGACCACACGCCAGTTGGGGCTGCCACCACCAGACTGGAAGTCGCCGAACGACTTGGTGATGACGGTCAAGGCGGCAAGCAGCTGTAAACTAGACACCCATGCCTCGTTGTCGATCGTGTTATTGGCTTGATTCGTCATGTTGGTCGTCTCCCTGCTCTGTACGCCTTGGTCGGTAAGAGGGACATGTTGCCCTCAATGCGTTGTTGTTGAATCAGGATCAAGAGGGAACGGGCTCCTTTTAGTGCCATCTGGTTCCGTTCCTCCGGTCATGGGCTGGCTGCGGGGCCGCATGTCATGGATCGGGTCCGCCTCCTCTTGTACTATGGTAGACAGATTCGGGCCCGCGTCTGTCTCGTATGGTTCGGTGACATTGTTGTTCATGTCGGCAAGGTCTTGGTCTCCATCAGAGCTGGCACACCCGTCTAGGAGAAGATGTTACCGTCTGAACGAGGTCTCTGTGCCAAGAGACGTCATGCCTGTACAAGGGCTATCATAGGATATACTGGTAGAGCCGGGATCTTGAGACGGTCTATTACGGCTGTACAGTTCAGGTAGCGATTTGATATCCTTATCAGGGTGGGGACGGCTTTTAGGTAAGGCTGAATGAGCTAGCCGAGAATTGCATGGGGATTCAAGGTCGGATTCGAGGTCACGCCAGAGTCCACGGTCCAAACGGGTTTGGGCAGCATGAGATCCCGGGGTCGGCTTGAGAGGCGTATGAAGGCGTGCACGCTTGGGGGGAGGCGTCGTGTCCGGGACTGACAGCATGTCGTCAGAGTATTGCTCGGACAAGGCGTCGGGCTCAGCTGAGGTCACTTTCCTTTTCCTAGGCTTCGCCTTTGGCCAGGCTTCGGGGCAGACTGTAACAAGGCGAGGGAGGGGTTGTTCAGTCGGCGTGTAGAAAAATAGACACAAGGCGGAAGGGGGGGGGGACTTACGAGATTCTATAGCTTCCTTGAAGCGATTGAGTTTCGACTTTGTGACGACGTCACCAGACTTCCTGGTATTGCAGATAGGGACTCGGTCCAGGGCCTGGCTGAGGTCTATAAGGTTAAGACCGCTGCGCTTTAGGTGTAGCGTGTTGAGGGCGATAATAGCGTTACGGCAGGTGACGACTTGGGAGCCAAAGACAAAGAGAAATATGCTGCGAGAGACTGACCAGCGCCTAAAGGCGGCAGAGGAGCGACTGAGAAGACGACGGGCGGTGTTATATTCAATATCTTGAAGCTGAGTGGCGAGTTGGTGGTTGAGAGCGATAGTAAGCAGCGTGTGGTTTGCGTGTTTGAGGAGGAAGGTTGGGAAAGAATTGCCGCCCGTCAGATCGATATGGCCAGCAGCAGTGGCAGCGGTGAAGTCGTCGCAGAGGGGGCCCTAGAGCTCGACGACTTGGGACTTCAACTCGCCGCTGGAGATGAGAGAGTTGAAGGCGTCAAGGCTTTTACAGAGCATTGCTTCGGTTGTTGGTGTCAATGGTGTGTGTGTGTGTGTGTGTGTACGTTTGGTCAATCAAGTCTGCAACCAGTTAGAGGTGTCTTGAGGAGACGAGACGAGACGAGACGAGACAAAACAAGGACAACAGAAGGGGAGACGAGACAGGCAGGCATTTGAAAGAGAATAGAATAGGTAGGTGAGCTGCTCTCCCCCCCCCCCCCCCCCCCCCCTGTCTAGGATGAGTGAAGGGTGCGCAGCTTACACTGGCATGGAAGGAACAAAGTGTGCCACTGCGCGAGCTGCTGCTGCTGCTGCTGCTCTCCATGTGGAAGGTGCCGCACTGCACCGTGCACGTACGCGCTTTGCTTTAGTGGCTAGCGCATGATTTCAGGCCTAGTTTAGCAGCCATTGGTAATCTTTTACCGATTGATGCTGTTGCCTCAGCGCCATAGGCACTATGCATGCATGCATGCACCAAGGGGTAAATCGCCCAAAACCAAACTTCTGTTTGTCTGGTAATTCATATTAGTTGGTTGCCCCTAATAAGGAAAAGCTGACAAAGCGTGTTAGATAAGAAGCCAGTGGCGGCATGTTAATGTCGATTAGTGTCACTACTTGTTGCCGGCTTCAATCAATTATCCCTCCAACTTGACGGCATCTCTTGGCTTTGGCCCTCCCTCTTGACTTCGTTTTTCTCTTAATTGGCAGCAGGAGTAGGATGCCTACTACTTACTGTAACGTGTTTATAATGGCGTGACTATGAAGTAAATAGTCGCTATGTGAAATTGTATCTTCCGTCATTCAACAAGGTTCAGGGGGGGTATCCAGCCGCCTGCGCTACGTTTCTTTTGGGGGTGGCGGTGCGCGGCGCTCCAAGATGTTCATCCTGACAAGATGCCCCACCCCGTCCCTCCCTCCCTCCTCCAGCTTGTAGGCTTAAATTATGACAAACTTGACTATGTATGCCATGGTGGGTGTTGACTGGGTTGTGAGTCGTGGCGGAGGACATAGGACATGTTGAAGATACATTCTAGCTGGTCAAGGGTGATTGCATAGTTGTTTGTCCGTGCGGAAGAGTGCAGTATTACAACTACAACGTTCCGAATTTTAGGATCTAAGGCTAGCGGATGCCTAGGCCTATAAATAGGTAGTTGGTACCTAGGTACATACCTCCCCCTACCCCCTCAAAAAAACTTGACCTTGTCGTGATCCAATCGCAGCCTATATAAATGCTAGAACAGGCAAGTAACCCACTAGGTGGGCATGCTAGCATTAGCGTCTATCCTACCCTTGTTTGTAAAGGTCAAGTAGCTTTGGCGGCCCGTTACGGGATGGCCAGCAGGCTACATAAGCTTAATGCGCCGCTTTCCAGGGCATTTTTAGGAGGACGTAACTTTCATCAGGCTCACTAAAATATTACAGAATAAAATTTGGAAAATAGAAGGAAAATGTAACTATGAATAAGTGCCTGCTTTTTTTATTGTTCAATCTGGTCCACGTGGGCTGGTGGGAGACGAGGCTCAACTCTCAATGATTTGACTGGAATGCAGAGGTGATATCTGTAGCATTCTAAGGTACAAAGGTAAGAGGCAAATTAAAGGTATATTTTTCTATAATCTTTCTATCTATA
>MU846702.1:0-10245 GCA_030867225.1 Colletotrichum caudatum | reverse complement strand
CGGTTAAAGGCTTTCTTGTTCCAGTGGATGGGATGCAGACTTTTAATGTTGAGATTCACTTTGCACGTTTCGGTTAGATTCAACGGCACATTAGTGGATAGGATGAATTACCCTATTTCTTCTCCTGGAGATTGAATCCGTAAGTTGTCTCTAGGAGAGGCATTACTGTGCTAATAGGTAGCTTTTCTCTTGGGCCAATCTTTTCAGGCTATCTGTCAGACTTATGCGGTTGGGGGCGATCTCGAAGCTTTGGAGCTGAAGTTCAATGCATGAGCTGGTATGTGGCGGTATCCACTATAAATCTTTCACTACGCTATTGTTTGGGTTAGTGTGAGCCACGAGGGATACGATGTGATATGGGGAGAGATGACTAACGTAGAAATGTTCGCGGCCTTTGTGCCATCCTGTGTAGCTAGTGCAAACCTGACCTTTTATCTCCCAAAACTTCTCGCCTCTAGAAGTGATGCTCTTGATGTTTTAATTTAGAGAGAACTCACTGGGATGGATGTCTATATCCGATATTTTGATCTTTTCTTCTAAGATAAGATCCATCTTCCCATCACAGACTGCTTTTATCAGCTCAGTACCGTTGTAGTGCCAGTTCCAGCCTTGGAAGACAATCTTGTTCTTATTCACCGTCGTGTGTGTTTCCAGCATAGAGGCCTCCAGCGCTTCAGGGTTACTGCAATTAACGATCATTTGATTTGGTTGGAAGAGTTTGCTAACATGGAAGGCGTTCACGTAGCCTTGGCGAAACATGTCTTCAGCCTCCTGGTACTACTGCTCATAGTTGTTCTTGAGAAACTCCAGCAGAGGTGCAAGAATTGCTGAGTATGTCTCTTCTTTTGCTAGCCCAATGAGCTGTGCTCAGTGGTGGAAAAGAAATAGGTACGGTGCATCCATATCCGTGGGCTCATTGAGATTTAATCCCAATCTGGAACTGGGTTCGTTGTGAATTTAGAACTTTACGACCTGTGTCAACGCTTTCTAAATCAACGGCGACACAATCCGAAGTCTCTCTAATCTCTCTGAAGCGACAGCTGACTTCACTAAGGCCATTTAGCGAGTTGCCGCGTACTTTTGGTCAAGCGCACAGTTGTATTCTTTGATTACGACGCAACAGATTTCGGGGTGTCTGCTAAGGTATGCACTCGGATTTATGATCTTAACCTGAGCTTCGAGCCTGGAGTCCCTATTAGACGAAGTCTTAACAAGTTTCGGCTCGTCTTGTTACATACGTCTGTTATGCACATGCAATCGATTTGTAAAGAATATTTGGTAAACGACGCCGCAACGGGGAACAGGTGGCCTGGAAGGCTTACTAGAATCAATGTTAGAATCGCTAGACGAATCGGCATCATTAAATCGAATATAGTTCTCCAGCATTTGACTCATGGTAAAAAGATACGAGATAAACTGTGAGACCTCCTAGCTACCATCCAGTAGGTCGATATCAAGATGTTATTTCGTGAGAAGGCTTAATGACTCCGCAAGTCCAGGTATTCCTTAGGAAACCTTCTCTGTGCCGTGGTGGTGTATATTAGCGATCTCCCGTAAGGGGCATGCACTGTTTTCCTGATATACAAACTTGATCGAAGCTTGCGGTATTTCAGAAAGTAGAATTTCATCTTATAGCTATGCGTAATTATTGGAGTCCTTGCCTTTTGTACGTTCAGGATGTTCTGATTGAGATGACTCCAATTTTCTATTGTTCGATTCTGCGGCTTCAGAAAAATGAACCGTTATATGCGGCTTTTCCCCTAAGCTCTTCGATTTCGTAGATAGGTGTTCAGCAAGCGGAACGTCCAAAAGACAACCGGGTGCAGGCTTTTTGTTATTCTGGACAGGAACAAGGCCTCGCTTTCGCAGCAAACGCTGACGCCATTCCGTATTTGAACGTTTTGTGGATGGGTATTTCGTATATTAACCTGGAATAGGATATGATTCACAGCGCAACCTGGGCAAAAAAGGAGGGGGAACAGGAGGCAGACGATGAGGGGGACCAGGAGGCAAGCCAGGAGGCCGTCTCGCAGGTCCTTCCAGCATAGTAGGTAGTACCGGAGGTTTAGGAGTTATTTTATGGCCTGTTGCTACTGGGTCTAGAAGCTCGTCTAAGTTGTTTAGTCACAGAGCTAGAGGGCTAATGAAATATTAGTGTTCTGATAAGGTCTTGTCGAATTGTAAGGCTCTCTATGTATTTCCACTATTAAACTGGTCATTTAGCTGTGATAATATGCTATGCGTCCTAGAAACCTTTCTTGATGTGTTATCTCTTGAGATAGTAGAGCTAATGAAAAGACTGTTACGCTTGTTATCGCTACTATTAGGTGATGGGGAGCCTGAGCTACTGCTACCTCTGGGGTTATTAGAGTTATTATCATTGGTTTCAGGCTCTTCTCTGTACTCTTTAGCAGCAACGTCGGCCTTAGAAGAGGAGGCATCTTGGCTGCCATCAGTACCGCTCTCTTCCGTTGTAGTAATAGTGACGTTGAGCGCTATGTTCTGTTTTAGGAATACAGGATACTCTTGTAATTAAAGAGATAGAGTCAGTCGGATGGAGAGTAGTTGGTGTTTGGGGTAAATGTTGACGGGATGAATAGGTGTTTTTGCAAAGCCTAGGAGAATCAGGCTGGTAGGTAGCAGCCGCCTTATTGCACATGTAATCTGACAACAAGATGATTCACCAGTGCACATACCCTTCTCATATTTGGACAGTTGTCTCGGGGAAGGAAGCGCTAGGCGCTGACATGCATATTCTCACTGATAGCAGAAGCTGAACTCTCTGGCTTTACGGAACTGAAGTCGTTCAGTCTAGTCATTTGTCTGACGTGGGTCTAGTTGGGTTTATCCACCATGCCAGTACTCGCATCATACTTGATATTAGGCGCATATTGGGTATTAATAGTAACTAACGTGTGTGCTTAGTCTACTGGCCTTACACTGACAGCGGTCTTGAACCTATGGCCTAATTTGTGGTATCTTCTCTTGAACAGGGCCCTGAATTTTGATTAACTCATCAGCCTTTGCACTTTGCGACCTCTGTTAGTGAAAATTCGCATGCCTCCAAATGTGTCCTAAGGATCCAGAGAGGTTGTAGCATAGAACCTTCAAGATACGATCATAACCTTCAGACCGCTGCGGCTTTGCTGTGCGGCCATGCACGAGATTCGGTTAACAAAATCACTGGTCTGGAAGTCTTGGCTTTCTCTATCCCCTTTCTCTATAGCGTCTTGTATGACCCTGACGTCTATAACGATAAAAAGACGCTCAAAGCTTGCAACGCAACGCTTGAAAAGGGTAAACCATTGTGGTATACTGACCGCAGTTTTGAAGTGCTTTACAGTCAATGGGTCAACCCGTCCCTCAATACGGCCGTGTTCAGTGCCAGTGCCTGAGATATCAGCGACCTGAGAATGCCCTGTACAGAAGCACCGCCCGTCCTTTCCTTGCCAATGCTACCTACAGTCGAACCCATTGCGAACCTAAGGCAACATAATGGCTGGAAACAAGCAGGGAAAATCCTAGAAAATAGCCACATAGTTACCGTAACACACACAAGCAATTAGCTAAGGATTATCTCACGAGCTAGAGCACACAGCAGTAAGGATCATAAGGTAAAGAGAAGCTTGATTGTGAGAAAAGGGTTCCTATAAGGAAGGGCCCATAGAAATACTAATGTCAAGGTCGGTCAGGTGACATCGCACATGACGTGGCTGATAACATACGCCCCACCTACATGAGCCTCCTGTGATAGATTATCGCTATATTGACTGTACTCGTTAAAAGACTATATAAGTCTGCTTATCCTTTATTAAAGGTGAAGCAGGGAACATGACATTACATAATCGCAATCGGTGGGTCCGGAGAATCCTTGGTGTGGGGAAGGATGTGACGGGTATGGTGGTGTGGGTCCTGCCATCGTCCGGCCAACTAAGGCGATCCTAACAAAATCATTCACATAACCGATTAGTCAACAAACAAGTACAAACTCACATTCAAGTCGTCCCCACCACACCGTCCATACACATACACACACATACACACACACACACACACACACACACACACACACACGCTCGCCCGATGTATGCTTTCTTCACCCCGCTCACCCACCGTATATTTTCTCCATCTGTAATATCCTTACAATTCGTATGGACTCCCCTAACAGTGTCATCTCGTGGCTCGCCGGGCTGCCATCACTACTCCATTCTCCTCCCGACTCAACCACGACCGGTACAGCCGGCATCAGCCCCGACAAGACCGCATCTCGGAAGAGGAAAAGGGAGCGCCGCCCGTTTGCCTCGGACTACACATACACACGCCATCTAGTGTCTCCACCCAACAGCACTGCTTCAGCAGCATCCCGTGTTGTACCCCAGGACCACATGTGCGACTTCGGCCAGAACGATGGTAACGTCCCAGCAGACGCCGCAACGCCTGCTCCGGCCAAGCGACTGCGACGACATATCGAGGAGAGTGACCTTACACCGACACCAAGACCGATCCCTTTCTACCCGGCGACAACCCCGGGCGCCCAGGCACCCGTGCCTGCACTCGACGCCGCTGCATCTTCTGTTTCCGCCGCCTCTGCTTCCGAGACAAGCAGTGTGACGTCTTCCTACTTTAGCCAGCGCAGCCTCGCCAGTCCAAGCCTAGCTGCCAATGACAAGAAACGCCGCCGTCAATCGAGTCCACGAAAGCAAACCAGGATCATGGCCATGGAGCGCGCCTTCGTGCCTGTCAGTTTTGGAAGCGCTCTTGACCCGCCTGCAGCCCTCGACGCCCTGGTCGACCGCATCATGGCCCTGTCAAAGGGCCGTGGCGTTATATCACACACCCAAAGGGTCAGTCAATTCGGATTCATTCATCATTTACACACGGCTGTTTGTCGACCAATCTGACATTTCCCCCGTCCTTGGTTAGGAATCCGTTGAGTCCGAATCTCGGCGAAACCGCCAGTTTAGCTGGGTTGAGGAGCAATCCTTCGCATCCCCACCTACAACTTGTTCAATACAACCGCTTACTCTTACGCGAGACAAGCTCGGCCCGACGCCATCCACGCACGATGTCAAGAAGATCTGGTCTGATGCTGAAGACTGCCAGACTTTCCAGCATATCGAGGGGCAGTAGAACTGTGCCGTACATTACCCTATGCTCAAGACAGCCCTAGGGCATCTCGACCGGATCGGCTACTATAACTGGTAAGCACACGGACGATTTCCGGCCCCTCTTGGCGACAAGGATATATCTGACATGTGGTGGTAGTACGGGTGCACAAATTATACCGGATTTCACCCGAGCCAGCAAGTCGGCCCACCATAACAAGAGGGTTAACTTCTGCGTCTACATTACGGATGAAGCCAATTTGCTGGAGCAGAGAGCCCTTGCAACCCCGTACAAATCAGTCAACCATACCGAGCTATCTTCTCTGCTTCACCGCCCGATCGTGCTCTCTATCGAGACCAAAGTCACGGGACATGACCTGACGGAGGCGATGAACCAGATCAGTGTCTGGCTCGTTGCGCAGTGGGACTACCTCGACTATCTGATAGGTGGTGTCTCGCCTGCATCTACGTCAAAAACGGAGACCCGAAGCCAAGACGCTGCTGCTTCCACAAGAGCCTCGACCGCCGCAGACACTGGTCTAGCATTCCTCCCTGGCCTGGTCGTCTTGGGGCACGACTGGTACTTCATCGCCATTACACGCGACAAGGACGGCTTGACCCGTCAGTGGAGCAAGGTCTTGATTGGTACCACCGAGACTACCGCTGGCATTTACTCGCTCATCGCTGTCTTGCAAACGCTGGCGCGGTGGGTGGAGGACGATTTCTATCCGTGGTACCGAAGGTCCATACTAGGCGTCGAGTGAGTTGTTGTTCTATTCATTAATAGGAAAAAGGTTACGTGTGGCGCTTCGTGAGCATAACACCCTAATTTGACATGGAGCCGCGAGTATACATGGTAGCTGAGCTGTTACAGGTTCATCATGAGCCAGGCAGGCAGCAGATCTCCTTGACTAGCCTGTATCGACATCATAGCATAGTCCTTCACCGTCCCAATGCGTGGGTTCTGGGGCCCACGGCAGCCTATCCCTATTGCAGACAAACACTAAGCTGGGCCAGACATGAGCTTTCTGATCGAAAAAACAGGCTTGTATTTGTCCACTGGCCTGCTGGGGTATTTGGTAACTGCAGTAGTTACGCGGACATGTCTATGTTTTCATCTCATCTAGTGGTGCCTTACCTCGCGCGCCTGGCATGTTGCTGTCGTTTTAGCCCTCTACACCGAGGCTGCCCTAGCAGACAAATGTCTCTCAATCTCCTGGCTGCATTTCCCCTTTGAGATGTTGTTTCGTACCACTCGGATGACGCACCAGTTTTGTTCTTACTCTTTGGTGGATGATTGCACCCATCTTGTCTTGATTGACATTGAAGACAGTTTACAGGAGCACAGACAAGCTTTACTGCGCCTGGCAAGGGGAAGCCTACAATCTATATCTGCAATGGGGGATAATGATCTGCGTAAGCATCCGGATGTCGGACTTTCACCTTGTCCTGTCTCCGCCTCTCGTTGTGATAGGTAGTTGAAGTAGAGGGGTCGCTTTATCGTGAGCATAAGCTGCCACACATAACGGTCGTCCCTATCTCGTTTACGCCCAGGGCGGGCCACTGGCTCTTTTCTACCAATATATTCGCAGTACCTGATCCAACTCACACCTGCACATATGCATCCTTCTTATTTGGCTTTTAAGCTTATTAATATTATGCCTTTGGCGGTCCGCATTCACATCATTGGCACTTCCTTAGCCTCGTGTGACCAACATGGATGGCATGGCATGGCTTGACGTGGCGGGATGATGGTCCCTTTACACCATAACCGGTGGCCTGGTCCAATTATCCCCAGTAACCAACTCTATCCCGTCTGGGTCCTGGGCCTTGGACTTTTGAGCCTGGAAAATCTGCGGATTGGATTTTTTTTTTTTTTATCCAGGGCGTGTGGCTTGCAAGGCCTCAGACTCTGTCCAAATGGTCAGTGTCTAGGGTGACCCCCTCATCATCCCTCACTTTTACTCTCACTCTTACTCCCAAGTTCAGTCTCACTAAAATCGCTCATGAACCAGGCAAGTGACCGGAAAGATTTCCCCAGGTACATGACAACTCACCTCAACAACCCAACTCATCTCCTGACTAGGAATAGGTCTCGCTTTTCACCATGCGTTAGAACTCGTCACCAGCCCCCTTAATCTTGGCCTTGACACCCTTAAACCCGGCCTAGTACTTGTCCCAGCTCTTTATAGTCATAAGCCTATTACTAAAAGAGGCCTCATCAATCCTGAAGGCAACAACAGCCAGGATGACGAGGTGGATTCCGAAACGTTGGAGTGACCATAGAATGCATTCCATGAGCTTTTGGAGCAATGCCTTTGTGATGGTGTTGATGACACTGGGAGAAGCAGGCGGCGTTGGCGGGACATGACGGCCTGGAGCCGGACTTGAAGCCGGATTTCAGCCATGTGGCGGGATGATATCGGCTCGAGGACCGCCGCCTTTCTGGTTCTCCCGTTGTGCCCTCCTCCTCTTCTCAGCCCGCTCAAACACCCTTCTTCTGGCAACCCCTTGGTTCTGGTCCGGCATGGCAACCTTGCGAGTGTGCGTGCATGTGTCTCTATAGTGAGAATGAATTGTATTTCTTCCTGTCTTGCGGCTCATCTCTTACATCTGTCGTCCTAGTTCCTGCTGCCTTTTATTCACATCACATGACATAATCACAGACACTCTCACTTTCCTCCTCATACGCGCCTCTTATTTACCTTTGAACCTGTCTCATCGCTATATCTTGTCAATAACCTCATTCGCAACGCTTGTGCACTTGGATTCTTCAAAATTACTTTATATTTGATCAATAAGCCTTTAGAGTATCCTAGTGTTTTAAAACCATAAAGCTGCATTCAAACAAACGAGCTTTGTTCTATCGCCAATACGTCAATCCACACTCACATCTCGCATCCACTCACTACTCATATCTCATTTTCATATATCGACTTGTTTCAGGAAATATTATGTGAAATACCTCTGATCGCCTGGGACAAGGTCGCACCCCATCCAGTCCTCTTGTCGGCCTCGTTCCTCTCCAGACCAGACATTGACCGACCGGCTTCGCCCCCTCTCCCCTAGCAGCCTCTATTGATGGGTTGAGATTCTGTCCAAGTTTTGTTAATACAGGAAAACTGGAAAGAGAGGGAGGCCAGAACAAGATAGAATGCCTTTCATCCAAATAACTACCACTCTACGGCCTAGTACAGCTACCTTCTTCCGTGTACACACACTCACACACAGAAACATTATCCAAGTACCCCAACACCTGACAAGCTAATGCCAAGCAAACATAGCTCCTAGCCGCCTCGCGGCCTCGTGGTAACCTGCATCATCATCACTGTCATCTTTCTCACCCTCCTCCACTTCTACATAACCGTCACACGACCCAAAAAAGCCCCAGCTGTCCCAGAGCAGCATCAGCACCAACGGCAGCAGCCCATGGCGACTCACGATATACCCCCTAGAAACGAAGCACGCCTCAAGATTTGCTCCTCCTTACGCCTCCTCCGCAACCTAACACCGGATAACCCTAGCAACGCGCCCACGCCCCTAGAATTTCTAGAGCTAAACCATTTGGACCTAGCCCTGGCTCGCGGGGCGGCGTACCCCGGCGTGTCGTCCTATATCGCGGTACGGCAGACGGCAAAGGATGCTGCCGTGAAGCTGCAAGCGGGCGTTGCAGTCTATGCTGCTGCTGACGACTGAGGCCGCAGCGAGCCCCGGGCTGCGGCGGGTTGGACTACGAGCTGGGCTTTTGCTGACATACTGATGGACGATGACGCACGCTTCATGTTCCTGAGAGAATTCAGGCCCAAGCTCGACGGCAAGTGGCTTGCGCGCCGGAAGAGCGTCAGATAACTCTGCGGAAGCATCTGGACAGAACGCGGTTGGTTGTAATTTGATTGCTTCTTGTGGCGGCGAGACAATTGTGACGTGGGTCTTTGCTGGTTTCTTTGATAAAGAACGGGCTTCATGATTGATTCTGCCAGATTGTGTTTTAGGTTGTCTTGCTTGTTCTCTTGTATAATAGGCATACGTTGTTTTTTGTTTCTTTTTGCTATTTAGTAAAATATGATTCGTTTGCTTTCTAGGTCACATAAGCGGTTTGCTTTAGAACTGGGCTTTGTTGTTTTTATGATGGTTAATTTCGACTATCATAGGTAAAATGTGTGTGGCCGTTTCTTCTGGTGTCCTATGCTTCTTAGTTCACACGGTTAGGTACGAATGTCTGCTATACGTCCCTTGCTGATAATGACTCTTTTCCTTTGGGATATAATTTACTACGCGGCCACGTTGCTACATGCACCACTTAACAATATTGGCAGCAATCTCATTAATCAATGTCTGTAGTCCCTTGCACACGCGTCCTGGCAACACCGCGTATGTTACTTGTCGTTAAATTGCGAGGGAAACATTGAGACTTTTGGATAACCCTTTTGCTAACTGTAAGCCACATGTAGGCAGCGCGGAATCTTTTGCAGCCAACCAGTACCGACAGGAAATGGCCACCAAATACACAGACCGACAGGTACGAGCACGCCAGGTCTGGAGGTATTACAAGCACCTTGTTGAGATGGATCCCAACGGCTTTAACATCATGACACTTGCCAAAGCAGACCCCAACCACGCCTACCTGGAAAGCCTAGGCTAGAACAATGAAGTTGCTCGGGCGTCTGAAAACGGCGACAAGTCTGGCATAGGAAGAGCGTTGTAAAATCTCTCCGTTGGCGGCACCGTCGACGGCTCGCAGGTTGACGGCTCAGCCGGCTCACCAATAAGATAAAGACCAAGGAGACCAGTCTCGTACACGAACAACAGCAAGTAGCCGATTCAAGACGGAGCCAGTGGCGAGGGGCAGCAGCAGCAGGTGGTGGTGGTGACGAATTCGACCCATTATTCAGAGACAGATACAGCATGAACTCGAATGTTAGCATTGGTATCGTTCGGTGCATCGCCCGGCTCAAGATAGCAAGAGGTGGTTAGGGTTAAAAATATCTATAGATATCTATATAGATATATTATCTATAATATCTATGGATTTTATAGATATCTAACTATAGTTAATAGATAAATAGTTAATAGATTTTTTAAGTAAGTATAGATTATAAGGGAAATAGTTAGATCTAAATAGATATTAAGAAATATAAGG
>MU846701.1:0-10263 GCA_030867225.1 Colletotrichum caudatum | reverse complement strand
CTAAAAGAACTTTATATATTCTTTTTAAATAATTAAAATACTTTAGGTTATTATAAGTTTATTTTATAAGATTACTTTTTAAAAAACCAAAACAAAAAGATATTATAAAAAAGTCTTTAAAAAAGCTAAAGAGTTTAATCTCTCCCTTATGCTTATGGCCCCCCCTGACTTGAAACGCCAAGAGGCTGATGCATCCCTCCTGTGCCTGCCCCTAACGTCCCAGGCGATCCCCTTGCCACTCTGCCATGCGCGACGTCGCCTTGCCGATGGCGACGCGTCACGTCCTTTCCGACCCCGTCCTGCGTGATTATCACCGCCCAAAGCCCACCATGTCGCCATCGACGGGCGTCATCGCCCGCGGTGGCCCTGGTATGGGTGCGGGTGTGGGTCCATCGGGGCGGGGACCGCTCGGAGCGGGGCGGGGGCTGTGCGGGGGGGCTGTCGGACCTATCAGAGGGCATAGAGCATGACATGACGCTCCGTGCCAGAACCTCCCTGCCTCGATCGACATCGGCGGACGGCACAGGGCCTCAAGTCCGATCTCTCCGAAGACCCGCCCCACTTTCTCCGAACACATATCGCAGGTCCCAGACCTGACGTGACCATGTCCGAACCGGTGGCCCCAACGTCTCCGTTGGGCCCACACATGCCAGGACTGTCTGTTACCAAGTCCTCTACACGGACCAGCTGACAGAGTGGCTGGCCGCATTTTTGGCAAAAACAAGGAAAAAGAAAAAAAGAAAGAAAGGAAAAAAGAAAGAGGGAAAAAGAGAGAGATGAAAATAAGACAAGGAAAGAATTGCCTCTCTATCAGTTTTTCAACAGATCTTAGATCTCGCAGGACAAATAGGTTTCTTTCATAAGGCAAAGAAATAGGTTTACTTTCCTGACTTGAGGTGAAAGGGAACCCCTCAAAGTTGGAGGGTGGGAATAATAAAGAATGACTTACCCGGGGGTGCTAGGTTTTGGTGAAAGCTAAACACCCCCTACATGTAAAGGGGGGATTTAGCGCAACGCTCCGTTGACTAATCCCCCCGGGTAGGAGGAGTTGGGCTGACTTTTACTGTTTGATTGGTCACCCGCCTGACCGGTAATAACCGTTCCCCATCGCTCATGAGACCGATGTCGTGGCAAAGCTTGATGGAATAACGATGAGTAGTATTGAGCACTTGAGAGCACCTTGACTCGGGTAAGATGACCGATCCTGATTTCTGCTACGTGAAGCCCGGGCAAATCTCCCGCAGGAGACTCCTCCAACCGCCGTTTTTTTTCCCTGATCGCTCACCTGTCATCCTCGGCTCGAACATCATGGAGACACAGATACCCTCGTCGCACACCGCCATCGTGCAGCAAGACAAGGCCGGAACGACTGGCATCACGCCCGGCCTTCCCCTTCCTGTCCTCGCGCCCGGCCAGATGCTCGTGAAGACGGCTGCCGTGGCGCTGAACCCGTGCGACTTCAAGATGCCCCGGCGCTTCCCGAAGCCCGGAACGTACAACGGCTGTGACTTTGCAGGAACTGTCGTCTTGCTGACCGATGAGGTGGCCGAGAGCGGCCTGTTCAAGGTCGGCGACCGCGTCTTTGCAGCCGTCGTCGGCAACAACCCGCACGATAAGGACTCTGGGGCCTACGCCGAGTATCTCAAAGCCACCGCTCTGTACACCTGGAAAATCCCAGACTGGATGTCCTTCGAGGAGGCAGCCGGCCTAAGCGGCACCTGCATCGCAACGGCGTGCGTGTCTCTGTTCCGGTCGTTGAAGCTACCGGGCACTTTTGAGGAACCCGCGAAAACCCCGGTTGACGTGCTCATCTGGGGCGGTTCTAGTTCGGTCGGAACGACAATGATTCAAATGGTCAAGCTGTCAGTGATGCCAAGAACGAAGGGATATTTTCACTAGCTGCGTGGGCTTGATGCTGACGACAAGACCTCGACAGTCTGGGACATCGCGCCATCACAACCTGCTCACCCAAGAACTTTGAGCTCGTCAAGTCGTACGGCGCCGACGCCGTCTTCGACTATCATTCGTTGACCTGCTCGACCGACATCAAGGCCCTGACCCGGAACAACCTCAAATACATTGTCGATCCGTTCTGCGACCTGGCAACGATGGCATTGGCGGACGAGGCTATGGGCCGCGTTGGCGGCAGATACGTGGCCCTTGAGTCGTACCAGGAAGTGACATCTGGAGGGAAAGCCAAGCTCATCGAGAGAGAGCTCATCATGGGCCAGATGGTCATGGGAAAGGCCATCCCTCTGACCGACGGATACGGTAAGCCCGAGGATCCCGAGAGGGGCATTTGGGGCGCCAATTGCTACAGGAGCGTGCAGCGGCTCGTCGACGAACGCAAGCTGAGGCCACATCCTCTTCGAATTCTTGACGGGGGGCTTGAGAGGGTTATGGAGGGCTTGGAGATGCTGAAGAGGAAGGAGATTTCAGGTGAGAAGATAGTTGTGAGGCTTTAAAGACACATGGTGAGACTGTGTTAGAATAGATGTGTTGTTTTTCTGTACGCGAAGGGTGGCAACAGCAAAAGTCTCATATGTAGATATGCCAAGGCGAGACTATGAGCCAGACCGAGACTACTGTGATGTTACGAGCAATGGTGAAATGAGGTGACCTCTGAATCCATGGCGAATCTTTGGATGACGCGCTTGGTCGATATCGTGATGTCATTACCTACTAATAAATGGAGAGATACAAAGTATACTACATTCCGAAACAGAATTTCTATTTGTCAAATGAGTTTGTCTGCTGTGACCACCACCTGCTTGCACGATACTCAACGCTATAATGGTTTCAAAAGAATACGACAGAGGTTCCTACACATCTGCTTTACTGATTACAGCGAGGTAACAGCCGGCACGAGTTTCGTCTACACCATAGAAGTCAAGAGTAGACATGTAACAAAACGACGCCGTTAGTTACAGGCATTAGCTAACGCCCTATTTCACACGTGGCATATACACTAGTATCAATCAACTTGAGTAGTCCGGTTCCGCTGGCGTTTCGAAACGTTTCGTGCTTGACATATATAACCGTTACTGCGATTAAGACGTCACGACTCGCGAACACCGAAGCTTGGTGCGTGTGGGCGTTCTAATAAAGGACCTATCTTTCTTTGGAGCCATGAGTCGTTCTCGGAATTGTAAACCGGACACTAATTCGGATGCAAGCGAGCCACCGCTGAGAGCAACTGTTATGAGATCTTACAAAGCCGTCACTTGTACTCGTAGACAATTCTTTTCGTCCCAGAAGGCAACCTCTTTGCATATCACCAACGACCTCCATCTCAATTGCGTGCTGTTCGGCTTAGGCAAGACTTCAAGCACTATTAATATCCATATCTTTCAACATACTCTCAAAGACTTCAAACATGAACAGAGGGATAAAACAACAGAGGGAGCATGAGCCCATCGCCGTCGTGGGCAGCGGGTGCCGCTTCCCCGGCGGGTCTACGACACCATCGAAGCTCTGGGACTTGTTGGAAAACCCAAGTGACATTGTCAGTGAGATCACGCCGGACCGCTTCAACGTCGACAGGTTCTTCCACCCGGATCACAGGCACCACGGCACCAGCAACGTCCGCCACTCGTACATGTTGCAGGAGAACTTCAAGTTGTTCGACGCCAAGTTCTTTGGTGTTAAACCCCAGGAAGCGATCGCCATGGACCCGCAGCAGCGACTCCTTCTAGAGACGGTATACGAGAGTCTCGAAGCGGCCGGCATTCCCATGGAACACGTCAAGGGCTCGAATACTGGCGTCTTTGTTGGCAACATGGGCGGGGACTACTCCGAGCTTCTCGGACAGGACCTCGACGCCTTCCCGACCTACTTTGCCCCCGGTACGGCGAGGAGCATTCTATCCAACAGAATATCCTACTTCTTTGACTTGCATGGCCCGTCCGTCACCATCGATACGGCCTGCTCGTCCAGTCTGGTGGCCGTCCATCAGGCCGTCCAGAGCCTCCGGCTCGGCGAAACCCCCGTTGCCATTGCTTGCGGGACCAACCTGCTTTTGGGGCCCTCGCAGTACATCGCCGAGAGCAAGTTGCAGATGCTGTCGCCGAACGGACGCTCACGCATGTGGGACGCCTCAGCCGACGGGTACGCCCGCGGCGAGGGGTTTGCATCGGTTGTGCTCAAGACGCTGAGCGCCGCCTTGGCCGACGGAGACCACATCGAATGCATCATCCGGGAGACTGGAGTGAATCAGGATGGCCGGACCAAGGGTATGTATGCGAGCTGTCACTTGAATCACTCACAATCACTCACTCCTCTGGCTTGCTCACTCGCTCACACCCCCTCCCTGCAACCAACCCCCGACCTCAGATCTCCCAACAACAGGTTTTGCTAACGAGGTCGATTCTGTTTCGAAAAATCCAGGTATCACGATGCCCAGTCCGCTCGCTCAGGCAAATCTCATCCGGGACACTTACAAGCGGGCCGGTCTGGACCTCAGCAAGCCGTCGGATCGGCCCCAGTACTTCGAAGCCCACGGCACTGGCACGCCGGCGGGAGATCCTGTAGAGGCTGAAGCCATCAGCTCGGCCTTTTTCGGCCCCGAGAGCGGCTTTCAACGTAAGTTGGGAGCGGATCCAAAGCTCTACGTCGGATCGATCAAGACCGTCATCGGCCATACGGAGGGCACCGCTGGACTGGCGGCGCTGGTTAAAGTGTCGCTGGCAATGAAGGCCCGCCGCATCCCGCCAAACCTCCACCTGAACCGCGTGAGCCCGAAAGTCGAGCCCTTTTACAAGGACCTCGAGGTTCCGACCCAGTTGGTGGACTGGCCCCAGCCCCAGCCGGGCCAGCCTCTCCGAGCTAGCGTCAACAGCTTCGGTTTCGGAGGCGCCAATGCCCACGCCATTGTTGAGAGCTACGAGAGGGCTTCCGAGGCAGACTCCTCGTCGTCGTCCTTACAGGTCGCCAAGCCGGCGGCGCCCGTCTTCTCCCCCTTTATATTCTCTGCAGCTTCGGAAAAGGCCCTCGCGGAGATGTTATCTGGCTACCACGAGTACCTGGAGGCGCACCCGGACATTGATCTCCGGAGCATCGCCTTCACACTGAACCAGCGCCGCTCGACGCTCGAGAAACGGGCTGTCATCTCGGCCGCCGATAAGGAATCACTCAAGGCCAAGCTCGAGGCCCGCAGCAAGCAAGACAGCCCGAGCGGCATGCCGGGAGTCAAGTCCCTCGACACACGCCCTCGCGTCTTGGGCGTCTTCACGGGCCAGGGAGCTCAGTGGCCGAGGATGGGTGCCGACATGGTCCTCGCGTCACCAGCTGCGAGAGCCATCATGGAGGAGCTGGAGGATAGCCTCCAAACGCTGCCGAGGGAGGACCGGCCCTCTTGGTCGCTGGTGGACGAGCTGCTCGCACCCCCCGAGACTTCCCGCATGCACCAAGCCCTCATCTCACAGACACTCTGCACGGCCGTGCAAGTCATGCTGGTGCAGCTCCTCCGCTCGGCCGGCATTGTCTTCTCGGCTGTCGTGGGTCACTCCTCGGGTGAGATCTCGGCCGCGTACACGGCGGGCTACCTCTCAGCCCGGGACGCCATCCGCGTGGCATACTATCGTGGCGTCAACATGGCATATGCCGGGGGTTCCCGTGAACAGCAAGGAGGCATGATCGCCGTGGGCACATCCTTTGAGGATGCCAAAGAGCTCTGCGCCGTGGACACCTTTGAGGGCCGGCTGTCCGTCGCCGCGAGCAACTCGCGCGAGAGCGTGACCCTGTCTGGCGACATTGACGCCGTGCAGGATGTCAAGAGGATCCTCGACGCCGAAGGCAAGTTCAACAGGCAGCTGCAGGTGGACAAGGCCTACCACTCCCACCACATGCTGCCGTGTCTTCCGCCCTACGTCGGCTCGCTGCAAAAATGCCGCGTCAAAGTGCAGACGGAGCGAAACGAGGCGACGGCGTGCCAGTGGATCTCGAGCGTCTACGTTGGGGACATGGAGGAGATCGGGGAGGAGGCCCGCGTTCAGGATGAATACTGGGGCGAGAACATGGCCAAGCCTGTGCTGTTCTCTCAGGCGCTGTCGTACGCCCTCGGAGGCGAGCAGCGGTTCGACTACGTGATAGAGGTTGGGCCTCACCCCGCGCTCAAGGGGCCGGCCACCGCCACGATCCAGGCCGTCATCGGCGAGAAGCTACCGTATGGGGGGTGTCTGCGCAGAGACGCCAACAGCGTCGAGGCCTTTGCCGAGTGCCTCGGCGATATGTGGGCGGCTCTGGGCCCCAAGGCCGTCGATTTCCCCGCCTTCGAGGCCTTTGCATCCGGTGGACACGATGCCTCTCGTCCACGGCTCGTCAAGGGGCTGCCATCGTATCCGTGGGAGCACGATCGTGCATACCACTTCCAGTCCCGGCTTTCCAAGGCCATGCTGACCAGCAATATCCCGACCAACGAGCTTCTCGGAACTCGACTCGTCGACGACAGTCCCACCGAGGTCCGGTGGCGCAACAGCCTCCACTCGGCCGAGCTGCCGTGGCTGTTGAAGCACCACGCGCAGGGCCAGACCGTGTTTCCTGGCGCGGGCTACATATCGTCGGCTCTCGAAGCGGCCAAGCAGCTCTTTGACGGCAAAGAGGAGCCTGTGCGGACAGTTGAGGTGCGCGGTCTCGTCATCAAAAACGCCCTGATGATCGAGGAGAACGTAGGAATCGAGACGCTCTTCTCGCTGACGGCCATCGACCGCAAGCCGGGGCGCGTCACGGCCCACTTTGTCTTCTCCAGCCACCAGGGCAAGGACTCGGTCAAGCTTATCGAGAACGCGTCGGGCCATCTCCACGTGTTTCTTGGCGAGCCGTCCGAGGATGCCCTGCCCGGGCGACTCGAGCAGGACAGCCAGATGAAGGACCTGGAGCAGGAGCGCTTCTACGAGGCCGTCGACAAGGTCGGCTACGGCTACGCCGGGCCGTTCAAGGCGCTCTCCCGGCTGAAGCGCCGCATGGGGGCCGCCACGGGTGTCGTGAGGATCCCCGAGCCGACAGCTTCGTTCGAGACGATGCTCATTCACCCGGCCGCCCTCGACGCCGCGATCCAGTCGATCCTCTTGGCCTATGCCTTCCCCGGAGACACCCGGCTGCAGGGCATCTTCTTGCCCACCGGCATCGACTGTGTCCGGTTCAACTTTGGGATGCTCGGCCGGGTGACCGCCGGTACCCTGCTCCCCTTCCGGTCCTCGGTCCCCCTGGGCCTAGAGGACGACCTCGGCAGCGGTGAGGGGGCCGCCGTCGGCGGCGACGTCGATGTCTTCTCAGAGGACGGCCGATTCGCCATGATCCAGCTCCAGGGGCTCCGCACAAAGCCCCTCTCGCCGCCCTCGGCCGCCACCGATCTGCACATCTTTTCTGAGGTGATGTGGAAGACGATAACCCCCACGGGGGCCAACCTGGAGCTGCACGGCGAGCGACGCGCCGTCGAGGCCGCCATGTTTGACGCAATGGAGCGTGTGGCTTACTTCTACATGCGTAATATCGACCGCGAGGTAGCTGCCGGCGCAGGACGTGAGGCCCTCGAGGAACACCAGATTCGCTTCCTCGATTATGTCGACCATGTCCGTGCCCGGATCGCCGAGGGAACCCTCCCGCACGTTCACACCGAGTGGGACAAGGATACCCGAGACGACATCCTCGCCGTCGTCGCTCAGTATCCGGACAGCATCGACCTGCAGCTGATGCATTCGGTCGGCGAGAATCTTCCGGCCGTCTTCCGGGGCGAGATGAATGCGCTCGAGCCTATGGTCCGGGACAACATGCTCAATCGGTTCTACGCGGACGCCATGGGCATGGCCCAGTACACCGAGGACCTCGCACGCATGGCCGGCCACATGGCGCACCGCTACCCGCACATGCGCGTCCTAGAGGTCGGCGCCGGCACCGGCGGCGCCACCAAGGTCATGCTCCAGCGGCTCGACAACGCCTTTGCCTCATACACCTACACCGATATCTCGAGCGGCTTCTTCGGCACCGCTCGCGAGACCTTTCGGGCCCACGAGTCCAAGATGGACTTCCGCGTGCTTGACATTGAGAAGGATATCGTCGAGCAGGGCTACAAGGAGGCCTCTTTCGATGTCGTCATCGCTAACCTCGTCGTCCACGCCACCCGGACCCTCGACGACACCATGGCCCAGCTCCGTCGCCTCATTCGGCCGGGAGGGTACCTGCTGCTCCTCGAAATCACCGATAACGACCCCTTGAGGTTCGGCTTCATCTTCGGCCCGCTGCCGGGCTGGTGGCTCGGCGTGGCCGACGGCCGCAGATACTCGCCCTGCATCGACCAGCAGGGCTGGGACGAAGTCATGCGCCGGAACGGCTTCTCGGGCGCCGACGTTGTTACGCCGCATCATTCGCTGGGCCCGCTCTCCGTGATCCTGACCCAGGCCGTCGACGACCGCGTCCAGCTGCTGAGGAACCCCACCTCGAGCACCGCGTCCCTTGGCGTGGCCATTGACCCGGAGCTGCTGACCATTGTCGGAGGTGCTCCGTCCCTGGCCAAGGCCCTCGAGGAGACCTTGACGCCCCATTACAAGTCTGTCTCGTGGATCCCCAGCATCGAGGAGGTTCCGTCTCGTGGCCTTCCTGTCATGGGAAGCGTGCTCTCCCTCGTCGAGCTCAACGAGCCGCTCTTCCAGGAGATGACGACCCAGAAGCTTGAGGGTTTCAAAAACATCTTCCAGCAGTCAAAGAGCGTCTACTGGATCACCCAGGGCGCTTCGGGCGCAAACCCGTACTCCAACATGGCCGCGGGCGTCGGCAGGACCATGGTCCTCGAGATGGACCACGTCCGCCTTGGTTACCTCGACTTCGACCGGGCCGAGGACGCCACCGCCCCGCGACTGGCTGCAAAAATGCTAGAGTTCGACATCCTCGGCACCCTCGAGCAGCAGAACAAGCTCGACGGCCTGGCCTGGTACCGGGAACCCGAGCTGCGGTTCTCCAACGGAAGCTTCCTCGTGCCCCGGATCCGACTGAGCAAGGAGCGGAACGCTCGGTACAACTCGCAGAAGCGGGCCCTGACAAGCGAGGTCGATCACCGCAAGGTGCCCGTGTCGGTCGTGCCCAAAGGGGAGGGCTTCGTGCTCCATGAGTGCCCCTCCGATGCCGACGCAGGTCCGAATACCGCCGTTGGCAACGGGTGCGCCGAGACGCGCCTCGATACCGTGTCTGTAGCCGTCGACTACGCCGTGCTCCGGTCCGTGAAGCTGCCCTCGTCCGACTACCTATTCTTGGTTCTCGGCAGAGACGTGTCCTCGGGAAAGGCCGTCTTCGCCCTTACGGACTCGCAGAGGTCGGTTGTTACGGTCGACAGGCAGTGGACGATCCCATGCGCCGGCCCCATCGCCCACAGCAAGCAGACGCTGGTCGCCCTTCGATCGCAGCTCATGGCCCTGACTGCAGTTGCCTGCGTCGCCCCCGGACAGTCGCTCGTCGTTCTAGACGCCGACAATTCGCTGAGTTTGGCCCTGTCCGCCCGCTGCGCCGCGAAATGTGTTCGCCTCACCCTGCTCAGCACCGAGCCCGGGCCGGAGAGGAAACACAACGGCGGCGGCAACAGCGCGCCCGGCACCGTGGACGTCCATCCGCTCGAATCGCGTCAGTCCGTCAAGGCCAAGCTGCCCTCCAACGTCGGCTGTTTCTTGAACCTGTCCGGCACCTATCAAGACGTGGCCGGGCTGATCGCCGACTGCATCCCGTCGCACTGCCGCGTAGAGACCCTCGCCTCGTTGACAGACGTCGTGGCCAACATCACTCCTTCGACATTCCTCGGCCTGGAGTCTACCGTCCCGGAAATCCTGCAGACGTGCTGGGCCTATACTCAGGCCGAGAGACACGTGTTTGACGCGTCGACGGTCACCATCTTCACTCCGGTCACACTCACGGATCCGCTGGCCGAGCCAGAGACACGAATCGGCAGTGGTGTCGACCTCATCGACTGGACGGCGGAACCAAAAGTCAACGCAAGTATCCGGCCTGTCGACTCCATCGTACGCTTCAAGCAGGATAAGACGTACTGGCTCGTGGGCCTCACCGGAGGACTCGCTCTTTCTCTCTGCGCGTGGATGGTTGACCGAGGCGCCCGTTACGTCGTCATGACGAGCCGTAACCCAAAGATCGACCAGACGTGGCTCCAAAGCATCGAGTCCCGAGGGGCAACTATCCGTATATTCTCAAAGTAAGTCTCTGTCATCTCCTACACTGACAATGACAACCATTCTCTCCCCCTGCTTCTCATTCTTACACCCCCCCCCC
>MU846700.1:0-10285 GCA_030867225.1 Colletotrichum caudatum | reverse complement strand
CAGGATAAAACGGGCTGACAGCAAGGGTATTCTTATAGGCCTAACCCACATATATGCAGTATTTATTACCTACAAGCACACAAGATATTGCATGATAGACTAAAAGAAACAACGCACTTTTCGGACCAATATGTGAGGCTTCTAGCTCTGCGACATACGTTTTATCATAAGATTCAGATTGCCTCTCCGCGACTTCAACAGAGCAACTAGACAACTTTGGTTCACAACTCGATTCAAGGTGTGTGTTTCAAAGACGGCGGACTACCTATTCCCTATCCATATACTGAGAAGATAAAACTGTGTAAACGCACCCAACGCTAGCGCGTTCCTGAGTGAGCGCCTAGAAGGCAGGGTTGGCGTTCTCCAGGAGCTGCACAAAGTACTCCTGGAACCAGGCCCCAGCTTCCGGGGCCGGGGTGAGGGAGGACGCAGAGCTGCACTTCTCGTCGTAGCGCGTCGCGGCCGAGTCGCTGGTCCCGTCGCCCTCGCCGCCCGGCTTGACCCAGACGATGGCATCCAGCGTATCGACGCCCGTCTTGGCCGTCGGACGCGCGCCGAAGCCGGCGCCCTTGGCGTTGCACCAGTCGCCCCATTGCTGCTGCCCCGTCGGCTGCTTGCCGCTGCGGCCCTGGTCGACGAGGTAGTTGGCCGGGTACCCGGCCGTCTTGAGCAGCGGCGTCAGCGCGGCGTGGAACTTGGACTCGTCATACTGCTTGTTGCCCAACGTGTACGACGGCGCCGTGGTCAGGTTCCAGCCGTTGTAGTTCGAGACGTTAGTCACGAGGCCGCGGACCGCCTTGGGGGACCCGGCCTTCTTGAACACTTCGGCGTACAGCTGCGCCGTCGGCTGCAGATTGGCTATTTGATCTCAATTCAGCCAATATGTACGAGTAGTAGCGGTTTTGGGCTTTGATGTACCGTCCCAGCCAAGCCAACCTGCGTGGCCGGCGTCGGTGTAAATGGCTACGTTGTCGAGGTTGAGTGTCTTGAAGGCGTAGTCAGTGGCCGCCTTATACGTGTCAGCAGCGCCGGCGCATTTGGCGACGCCCATGTTCTACTGTTCGTCAGTACTCCATGATGTCCGGGCGGGATGCTGTTGGGGAGCAGCTCACCGTAACGAGGTTCGCAAGGCCGTCCGGCTCTGTGCTCCTAATCAGTACGCCGTGATATAGCACCATACGCCAGGTTCCGCTATTACCCACCATAGATGAAGACCTGCCGAACATCCGAGTACTCCTTGGCAAGCGCGGCGATGGGGTCGATGTACTCTTTTTCGTACTTGTCAAGGCCACCGTCGGCGATCACAAGCTCGCCGGCCGAGGACTTGGCCGAGCAGTCACGGTCCGGAAAGTTGTAGATGACGTAGGTGCCGGCGTACGGCGGGTTGGCGCCCCCCTCGTTAAGCTTGCGGATCTGGGCCAGCGTGCTGTTCATCAGGCTGATCTTCTCGCGGGTGTCGCTGGGGTTTGTCAGTGTGACGTTCCTCGCGACGCCTCGGCTCCAGTCGAGACACTTACAGCCACGCGAAGGAGGGGACTTGTGCAACTTTGGCCGCCTTCTGCGCGAGCTCTCCGCTCAGCTTCGGGATGGCCAGGTTCTTGATCTCATCGGCGTAGTAGGGGTTAGGGAACATCTGTCTGTCTGCCAGCGGGTTACCCTCGTAGGATGCCACAGCGCGGGCCTTGAGAGGGCTCGCCAGGGCGGCCGGCGCAAGAGCCGCAGCGAGAAGAAGTTGAGCGACGACCATGATCAAAGAAGGCTGGCAGGTAGAGAGTGGGTGACGAGGAATGATTCCGAACGTGGATATGACACGATGAGCTGGCGTAGTCTCACGATAATCATCGAAAGTTCACGTTCCCCCTCCTCTTATACAACACTGACCATCCTGCCAAGGTGGGACGTAGGCCCTGATTCCGAAGCTTGGCCCTTTTCCTGGCGCAGGTAGAGCAAGGTCCAAGGGCTACGGGGACCGCGTCAGTCCTTCATTTCGACCTGGACTCCAAGGGTCTCGGGATGATCTCTGTGCTTCTCCGCGCCGAGCGATTCGAGTTCTCCAAAGTTACTTTCCTGTGCCTTGTAAGAAACAGAGCGGCCGGGGCATCGACGGCGGGGATGTTGCTTGGAGGCCGGTCACAGCATTGGCGCCGAGCCGCCGGTACCTGGGCGTTGACCGCATCGGGTGTGCCCGGGGGATCGCTGCACGGCTTGGAAAATCTTGGGCCTTGTTTCCATGAAGATCCCGCGGAGAGCTTGGCTCCGAACGGACACGTGCATGTCCAGCCGTGGTCAGGGGTGCCAGCCCACACTCCTGGCGCCGGCGTTCATATTCCTCAGTCTCCACGGTTTTCAGATGACAGCATCTGAACGAAGGCATTTGTCAAAGTCAGGATCTCAAAGGTAGAGCTAAAGCGCCATGTTGATCAATAGGGGGCTTGGTTTACCCTAACTTCCAACTTTACCGTAAGCCTTCTGTCTACATAGCATGATGCTTCAACTTTTAACTTTGGAGAAAGCTTCCTGTAATAGAGACATACTATGTATTAGTGAGGGGGAGGAGCCCACCCTTTTTAGCGCCTTGGATGCGGGGGTTTCATGGCAATCGAGTCAGTAAGTATCAGCCAGTAGAGCAGCAGTGAAGATGCTAACGAATTAAGCCTAAATGAAGCTTGAATCCGAATGGCTCGGGGGCGGACCCTTTTAACTCTTCAAATAACACCTGCTACGGTTATTGGACACGCTCAATGCCATGCGGGACTTGTGAGTCCATGTACGCTGAAGTCATGCCTTTCATCATGGAGTCTCAACGCCGACAACATCGTAGTATGATGTTCAGGAACCTATCACAAGGACCCGGTCTTCTTCACAGCCCACGACGCTGCACAGGCGCGTGAAACGGCCATGCCATACTCATATCAGTTCTAGTTCCTGTGCCCTATCCGTGGTACAGTGTGCGAATGTGTGCTGTGCCAAACCCCACGCCTTGGGTTATTCGGCCTATAATTATGTCCTCGATTCCCGGTGACGATCAATGAGCCGATGGAGCCGGTCGATTTGCCACGATCGTTTTCGGTCCACGGGCCAGGGAACTGTATATGCAAAACAAAACAGAGGGCCCATGTTTACAGCTAATGAATATTATTATATTGCACCTTACATGTCAGTCTGATTTTGCAGCTGCAGGCGGGTTAGCACTTGGGCATCTGGTCCTAGAATCATGGGTTAGCAAGTGCAAGGTGGAGGCATTTGGTCATACACAAGTGTTTGAACTGACACACTTTGAAATCCCTCAGTCGATTCATACTCACTCATAACTACCTCAGGTTGTGCTTCTATCAATCAGAACAGACATCATCCGCCGGCTGATTGCACCGTGATTCGTTCATATCGCGCAGTCATGGTTCTAGGATTGGCAGCAAGGACAAATGTGTTTGGCAAAATTTCAGCGTCTTTTCTACTTCGCGGCTGGGTCATTCCAGACGTCTGCATACGCTCAACATCCTTTTCTCTCCCATATCCTTCCATATCAGTTTCGCGGGTTAATTCAAGACCATAATAACTACTCTACCTCGTCTTATCTCCCAGGCTTCATCTCCGCATCGGGATGTCGCCTTGGCCATTGCGCTGCTTTCGCTTTAGTCCAAGATTGTCACCTCAATCGACAGTGCCATTGCCCCATTTATCTGGGCCAACATGTTCAAAAGCATCAGGACAAGCTGTACAAAGTATGACTTTTGACGGCCCCAGGAGACAGAGCATTATCGAGGAGTACCGCCGCACTTTGTACTACTGCCTGGTGCCCGCATTCGCCCTGGCTCCTGTCCCTCTCATTGCTGCTTTCTTAAGGGCTAACCATTGCTTTCGAACGGAGCGGAAGGAGAAGCGATCAAGTGATGCATATTATGTACGCAACGCTTTGGATCCCAAGCCTGACTTACGCACGTTGTGCCTTGCTCAAATACAGAACTTTCTGCAACCGGAATTCCCGCTGGCCTTCAGCCAGTCGTGTGTACGGCTGCAACCGCAAAAGACGTTGCACCCATGCTTGGCCGAGACCGTTGGCCGAATACATGGCCTGGGACTCGACAGGACCTGCCAAGTCTCAGGGTACATGCATCAAAGCTTATTAGCAAAATAAAGCTAAGCGAATTTGCCAGACGGATAAATCAACGCCGAATCTTCGCAAGAACGCAGGGTGGAATACGTTATGCGCATCTTCTAATACCCAGGTTTAATAGCTTGTTATCTTTTCCCCTGTCGCCAGACCATTCATTGGCCTCGTCAGGCTGGAACAAGGTCTTAATGCGGGAGATGGATCGAAGTTGCCCAGTATTTGTGACCCGTCCAAGTTCAGCTTCGTTGCACTAACCCATTTAGACATCGTCCCTGGGGTAATGGAGGGGGCCCTTCGCCCGACTAGATCGTCTTGTGCGTCTGTTGAAGCATTTGGTGGCGTTCTGGGGCCACGGAATTCAGGTCTTGCTGTGGACTGCGCCCCGAGCTAAAATCGCGTATCAATACGTTGCATTCCATACCGGCCGTCAGTGTGCCTAAACGCCCTGGAGATATGCAGTTGGTCGGATGATCTCACCTCGCCCGATGCAAGGTAAGGCAGGCTGCAGGGCGGCTCCAAGAGCTCTCCCTATGTGCCGACTTATCTATAGCTTCGGTTAACGTGTGGCCTCCTTATACAAATACTGTCTCTATCTGTGCCTCTTCTATCTAATTTCTTAACCATTGCTTACGCCTTTAGACCAACGCCGACTTGTTATACCCTGTGTTCGTGTCTATCTCACGACGCTCTCTACCCCGCATTCTTCGACACCGGGCATTGGCCCCCTGTCACACTACCATTCTGTTGTTGTCGACGCCGAGACATAGCAATGCCATCATTTTTCAAGAGGTCCAAGGCGAAGGACAAGGAGGCAGCGGAGGAAAAGGCAAATGCAGAGCGTCCCGTCACACCCCCGCCAATGTACGAAGCCTCGCAGACAAAACCCCCGCCGTTCGAAGACCAGCCGCCGCCGCCGTTCGAAACCCGCGGCGGGAGGAGGCCGTACACCGGAGGAGATGTCGCCGACATCACGGCCGCGTTCAGATCCCTCAGGCTAGGCACGCAGAGGGACCCGGACGTGGACTCTTGCCTTGCGCACCTGAAGCTCCTGTACGCCATCCAGACGCTGAAGGATGAAGTCGGCTACACCGATGGCCTCTGGGACTTGTGGGATATCCGCGCGGATTCTCCTCCCGGTTCTGAGCCCGAAGAGAAGGGCGGTTCAAGCAAAGGCACCGAGAAGCGTAAGAAGATATTGGCCATGATTCGCGAGAAGCGGTGGGCCGTCTACTTGGCGCGGGCTGTCGACCGTTACGAGACCTGGTGGAGGAGACTCTCGGGGGGGCGTCTTCGCGAAGCAGAGATGGGAAACGTCGACAAGTTCCCTGAGAAGTACGTCAAGTTCCCCGATGGGGGCGACGACTATCCCTGGACCGTTGACAATCTACCGCCTCTGGGTAAGCGCCCGGATTAGGGGAGCAACGCACGCGTCGTATTTGAAGACTGACGATATCAGACGTTCTCATGGTTTGGCACACGCATATGCTCAACCCGAGGGCTTTCCTCGAGGACACCATGCGTTGGGGTCTTCGCTCTTTCTGGACAACCGGCATGCCCTGGGACCAGGTCAATCGGGCAATCACATCCAAGTTCGATTACGAAGTTTCCGACTCTGCAAAGTCCAACTGGGAACAAACGACGGGTAGGCCATGGAACAACCTCGAGGAACCAATGATGAAGGATCTCGAGTGTCCGGCATGCAAGCGAAGAATGGAAGTCCCGTGGACATCATGCGGCTTGCCCGAGCTATACAAAGGCACCGAGTAAGTATTGCTCTGGGCAGAGGTTGTTCCATTTGAAACGTCGAACTAACGCGGACCCGGGGGATCAGACGACCGGGCCTCATTGGGCACGGGTACGGAGATGGCAACTTCACTCAGCTTTGTGAGCCCGGCTGCGGCAGCCTCATCACCCAGCGCCTCCTCTCCGTGGTCAAGATGATCGGCGACGCGGAAGGCTACCTGAACGAAGGCATCACCATGCCCGGCACCGTCCTCGATCCGAAGCTCGGCATGCCAGTCGCCGTCGAGGAGCAGCTTCTGGGCGTGACCTTCCCCAACAGGCTCGTAGGACACGGCATCTCCGGACATCTGTTCGGGCTGGTCCAGCCGGGCCAGAAAACGGCCCACACGATTCAGGACGTCAAGGACCTGGTCTCCAAGGCCTTGTCGAGTGTAGAGTCGTTCGAAAGAATACAGGAGGAGAAGTATGCCAAGCTCGGGAAGGGTCATCTTGCAGAGACCAAGATAACATGGACGCGGACGGAAAAGTTCCAGAGCGCCAAGATGATGGCGAGGTATTGGGAGAACCATTCCATCTTCGCCCTAGACCTCGTCGCCGCAGTCATGCGCCAGCTGGTGTTTGTCGGAAAGATGTACTCGGTGAGCTTCTCGCGAATTACCCCGGGGTCCCAATGTGAGCTTGCGAAACTGATGGGACTCTCCCGCCCAGATCGACTGGCTTCACAGTCCCAACGCCCGGGGCACCATGGACCGCCTGGTGCAGAAGTACCACCGCTTCATGCTCCTCATGACCGAGAACCCCTTCACGATGTGCGTGCCGACCCTGGACGTCGACCTCGCGTGGCACACCCACCAGCTGGCGCCCAGGGCGTACTACAAGTTTTCCACCCACAACAGCGCGACCAAGGGCAACAAGCAGGCGAGGTTCATTGACCACAACGACAAGGTGGAGGAGGCCCAGCTCTCCAACGCGTTCGGGTGGACGTGCAAGGTGTACCTCCAAAAGTTTGGCGAGGTGTACTCCGAGTGCGCCTGCTGGTATTGCGAATGTTGGTCGTCACCGTTTTCCTCTCCGGACAGGCGATGAGCCTCAAAAGTGGTATCCCAGCACCGCTGACGTGTTTTTATCCTCAGCCCTCCGCGTCAACTCCATAATGGACAGCACGTCCGTCTTCGGAAAGACCAAAGAGCAGAAAGGTACGGACAAAAAGACGCTTCTATGACGGCGCCGGGTGTTGCAGCTGCTTCCGGGTTTTGCTAACGCCGTTTTTTCCCCTTTCCCCCCTTAGCCATCGACAGCTTCGATAACAGTTCCTCGGCCGCGGCCGCACGCGGCTCCTCGTCCTCGGCTCACATCTCGACGCATAACGCCTGCCGCCAGGACGAGTCGTCGCCGCTCAACAGGGCCCGCCGCTACCAGCGGCACGCGTGGGCCTCCCGCCTCGAAGACGGCTACGGGCGCGCCGTCAAGCGGGCCGCCAGGCGGGGCAAGACCTTGCCGCCCAAGGAGGAGTACTACAACCACTGGGGCAGAACATACTTCCAGTACTCCCCGGTCACGAGCCCGGAGTACCTCACCAAGGACATGTACGCGGCCGGCGACCCCGGCGTCCTGAACGGGTCCTGGGCCTCCTGCGCCCAGGGGGTGGCTGGCCCGAACGACATTGCCGCCGGGGGCTGCGGCGGCCCCGGCGGGTGCACGAACGACGGGGTGAGTCTGTGTGTGCGTTTGCCTTCCCTCCGTGCCTTGGCTGATCTTCATGATAGGGAACCTGGGCAGGCCCTGGCCCTATTCGGGGAATGTCTGGTGAGTTTCGCTCTGGTTTATATGCCCTTTTTCGAGTTCTGACAGAATCTCTTCTCAGCTTGCTCAGCAGCCGCTGGATACACCGGAGGGGCCGGTTCAGGATGCGGTGGCGGAGGTTGCGGAGGAGGCGGCGGTGGAGGTTGCGGAGGAGGAGGCGGCGGTGGAGGCTAACCGTTTCCAGAAGACTTTTGTGTCCCTTGTTTCGCGCCGAATCATTCTCTTTGTCTATGTGTGCTTCTAATGTTTCCTGAGTCTCTGTCCATCCATCTATCTAGTCAACGAGTTACTTTTACCCTTGGCCACCAGACAGAGCCACGCCAAGTTTAATCAAGAACTTGAGACTCGAGATTATCAATGAGTATTAGAAAAAACATGTGTGGCTATGGCAAGCAAGCTCCGAGTAACTCCGGGATATGTCCATGTGTCTCTCCGTTCGCCTAGCCTGCGTATTATCTTATCTGAGGAACCTTCTTCTTGCCAGCTTTCATGTTTGTTGCGCTGTTACCAGCCTGAATCCGCAATTGACAAGCACAACGCCTCTCGATAACCATGCCATGCCCCCGTTCTTGAGAGCCATTTGCAGCGTTTTTGGCTTTTCGCCAATGACTATCAGGCTCGCTCATACCGGATACTTTCCTTTCGTTTCCTGGAGAGGTTTCACAAGTGAGCTTGGTCACATGATATATAAGCGTGCCAATTGCTGCCCGCGGTCGACAGCATTGTCTTTTACGACAGGAGCCAATACAACGATGCAGTGATAAGGGTGATATTAGATGACTGCATTTGCAAGGAGCGAATCATGTGTCTGCAAAACAGTAGAAGAGCAGTAATCCTGGGCCGATCTCGAGCCTCTTTGCCATCACACCTCTTGGGTGCGAGAGGTGTTGAAGCCACAGATATCCCCCACCTCGTCAAGAGCAAAAAACAGACCAAAAACGTCAAAGAAAAAGGGTATAAGGAAAATCCCCAGGTTCACGCCGCCCCTGCTCGTCGCCGACTGCCCTCTGAGGAGATCGATCCGTGTTCCTTCTCTCCCCTCGCGCGCATCAACAACGCTTCGTCCACCTCATTTGGCGTTCGAGCTTGCAATGGCGACCAGCCTATCGGGCACGTTGTCCGTGTCGTTGATGAAAACCTCAAGCGGCGGGTTCGAGGAGTTGGGGCTGTGGAATGTTTCCATGAGCTGTTGATCACAGGTCGGATGGGGCCCGGCGTCACCACGCCTCCGTCCAACTCACCTCGACATTGTCGGTGGCGTTGATTAGTCCCGGTTTGATTGGTCGGACTCGAGGCACCTGGCCCTTATATGCTCAGCTTCCTGTGGGGTAACGTGGGTGGATGTGACGGTATGTGATATAACTTGCTGGGGGTATCTGGGAGAAGTCCAGCTTCGAGTCAATGGCTAGGAACACGACTTTGTGTCTCTCCACGGAGATCGCGGAGGGGGGTATATATGTTTTTTCTCCCCCTTCCCTTTTCTCTTTGCCCCCATCTCGCCCAAAGCGTATCTCGGAGAGAGAAACGCAGGCTGTCGTCTTGTCTCCTCCCACCGGTCCAGCTCAACAAAAGCGATTCCACATGCCACGCATTGGACGGCTGACGGGCTCAACTCTCAATAGGTAATGTCTCTAGTGCGTGGGGTCACACGCTCCCCTCCGCAGACCGACGTGGGTTGTCCAACCCTCACAGCAAATAAGGACGTCTCATTCCACGTCTCCCCCTCCCCCTTCACGGCGGCCGGGACGCAGGCCAGTGAACACCGACGGCAGATCCACAGCTAGACGGGCCTTACCGACTTCGACCGCTCTGGCGCCGGGTGAGATGGATCAACCAGCCAGCCACCAACACCACCCAAACAGTGCGCCGGGGGGGGGGGGGGGGTGCTCGTTGGCTGTCTTGAAGATTGCAAGCGCCTCTTCTTTACTCCCACCACCCACGCGCCCATCACCCGTATCGTACTTGATTGACCAAACGGCCCCCTTCTTCTCCCCTTTGCTTCATGGGGTGGTGCCAGGGACAGACGCCATGGGGCGGCACGATAACGGGGCCGACGGGTATGTACCGACGCGGGTACGGGAGACATGGGTTTCGTACGCTGTGCCTCTTCACTGACAACGACAACCCATCTTTCTCCAGGCCCGATATCTCCTTCACTGCATCTTTGAGGGCCCGATATCGTCCCCCCCGTCCCCCCCCCGGCGTCCCCCTCTCATCCTCCCATTTCCGTTACCTTTCCCACAGCCCTCTGGCATGTGCTATCTCCATCTGGCACAGCAGATTTCGGCCGCGTGTCTTGATTCAGAAAGAAGACCCACCTTGTCGGTACACTTGGATGCCCTTTTCACTGGCACATCCATGTAACTCCGTGCATGCTGCAGCCACGTCCAACGGCGTCCCCCAACCGCCCAATCAGTGATCGTCACAGTATGAATCCGGGAGCGATTTCCGTCGTGTGGTGGATGTGCCCTCCTCGGAGGTGGCTCTCCTCCTCTGCATTCGCAACTTGCCGAGGGCGGAACGAGCAGATGGCGTGCGTGTTGCAGGTGTCTCTCTGGCTTGCGGTACACGTCGACGTGGGTTGGCCCATGGGGAAGCTGGGAGTGTGCCGGAGGTTCCTGGGGGGGG
>MU846699.1:0-10409 GCA_030867225.1 Colletotrichum caudatum | reverse complement strand
GATAGTTAATTGAATAAAGTGATGTTGGTTGTGATGGCTTCATTTTTGGCATGCCGAAATGTGGGGGGTGCCGAAAAGTGGGTGGGTTGACTTACGTGGCTTGCCGACACCGAGCCACAATGCGCTCCGTAACAGTCGCATCACTCTGAGCCACGCCGAGTCACACGTAGCCTATAAAGTTTCCCAACCTGTCGCCACATCCAGGCCAAGAAGTCGTCCGAAGAAGGTCGCCCGACTTGCGTGGTCGTGTGCCCAATTGGGACCGCCAAGTCTTGGAAGTCGGCAATCTCCCGCCGCTCAAAGTGGTGCCAACTGCAATGATGCGGCTTTGTACCTTGGCTGAGGTCTGTTCTTGGATAATGTCGACGTCCCTTTGTCTTCTGAAAGAGCGCAATTTCTATTTCTACCTTGAGCTTTTCTCGAGGCGAGCCGCTACGATAGTTGGACGTCATATGGACACTTGAACAATGCCGTGCGACTGGAGCAACGATTGGCAATATTCCGATGGTCAGGCTTGTATACAGGAACAGGCGTGTCACAGACCTCCCAAACTATCGTCCATCACAAACTCATAGAGAATGAAGGATGGAATGCTAGAGTCGTCAAGTGTTTAGCACTGATGTTTACAGTTAGTTGGCCAAGGCACCAAGCTGAATGACACATGAAATGATGAAAAACGCAACCACCTGTCTAGTGGAATTGTGTACATGCGCCGCATCAAAGCAGGCCCGGATGGATGGCGTTGGTCAAAAACACGGCTCGCATAACTCAGTCAGTCATTTTCCGTACTGCAATAAGACTTGACACTCGTACCCGCTCAATATTTACCGCATGATTAGCAGCAAAATGCAGGTTACTCATCAGTTAAAGTAGAACCAGGTTTCATTGATATAGAGATTTCTTATACTCCAAAGACTATACTGAATGGGTTGCCCAGTCACATGTGGCTCACGTAGCATGGACGGCCTTAGTGGAGTTATCGGTTTGTCTGCACGCCAGTATTGCTGACAAGTCTATGGCCAGTTGTCTTTCGACGTTATAATGTTAATACACATGGCATACGTAGGCTCATATGCTAATATAGATAAAACTTTGGCAGCTGGGGGACCCGCTGCTGCTGTTTGAGGGAAACGATGCATAGGGGATATTTACACACATAAGTACTCTTGCGGCGCGCGTGGGTTGACTAATTACGGGGTTTGCTCAGGCTTGCGCCCTGTAAAAGTTCCGACTATCCCCCTATCAAGTCTTGGCGTATGTCTTGCAACACCACCCAGCCACTGAACTCCTGATGGCATCGGCCCCACATTCTCATCTAAGGAAAACTTGACCCCCATCTGAAAAGGCCGATGGAGATGAAGACTCTTTTATCTGAGAGGCAAACCGCTGACAATTGCCATGCGAAGGACTAGATACTCTTGGTTCTGTGTCACCTTGAAAAGAAACAAATTGATATCCGCAGGTGGCAGTAAGGAAATTAGGATCAAGCTATAGAAAGGAGTCGTTAAGCTTCTAATAATACGGCAGAGCTCATCGATAGCATGGCTCATCATGGTTCTACTGTGCTTGTCACCTGCGCGACTTCACGACGGCGTGTCCGTTCGCCTTGTCTTTGCTTGTATATAAGGGTAACGAGAAGACCTGAATAGCCATACTTTCACTCCACGCCATCACCGCATCATCACTACATTCTTTTCGCCTTGCAGTTGTTTCAACTCTTCAAGAGCTTGCTCTCACTTTCTTTCATCTTTCCCACCACTGCAAGCCAGTTTTGACAAACTCCTGCCAGGACAGCATTTCTTCTTTCTTTTCCCTTCGACAAATCAAATCCTTCGATTCAGTTCACCATGAAGAACACCAACTTCGTTTGCCTTGCGCTTCCTGCTCTGTCCATGGGCCATTATCTGTTCCCGCAGCTGATGCTCAACGGGAAAGAGATCAGCAACAGGGATTTCGTCCGCCAGCACGACAATGGATTTGCGCCTTCGTGGGACGACGGCAAGTTCCTGCAGAGCAACGACCTTCGCTGCAACAAGGGCTCCGAGAACCACGCCAAGAGCACCAAGGCAGCCAACGTCATAGCCGGCCAGGACACTGTGGGCTTCACTACCAACATCCACCAGAAACTCCAGCACCCGGGCCCCCTTACTGTATGTTGTTGTACATCTGATAATTGGTGCTCCAAACTGCAATCTCCTTCGTCGCTGACTTACTTCCTCCCAACAGATCCACATGTCCAAGGCCCCAGGCGATGTAGCTGACTATGATGGCTCAGGTAAGAAAATTGACTATCAAGTTTGAAAACCCGGCTTTCAGATGGTTGATTAACAATGGGATTAGGAGACTGGTTCAAGGTGTATCAGCTCGGCTACAAGGATGGTTGGGATGGTACCGACGCCGGCTGGAACTCATTTGGCAAGAACAAGTTCCAGTTCGAGCTTCCCGCCGAGCTCGAGGAAGGCCAGTACCTGATGCGCATCGAGCACATTGCCACCCACCCTCCCAACAAGGCCAAACAGTTCTTCTTGCAGGTAAATCACTCCCATGACACTAGAAGGGGCAGAAGGCCCCGTCCTTGGGTACCATTAGACGACCGGGCGCTAACCGGCTATGAAATAACTCAGTGCGCCCATCTCAACGTTACAAGCGACTACAAAGGGCCTGCTCCGTCCGACCTTATGAAGCTGCCGGGCGGATACACCCTGGACAGCCCGTGGATCTCGTATGACAGCTGGAAAAAGCCCGCCATCACTTCCGTGACGCTGCCCGGCCCCAAGATGTGGCCTAACGACAACAACCTCAACAAGATGCTGGACGACGGCATCATCAACTGATCTGAGATATCGGCATTCAAACACTGGCAAATTGGATTGGGGCTTTACGTTGAGGATTATGCGTTCCTATGATGCCAGCGGTGAGGCTCGGCAGAGCTTTGTGGAGCATGGAAAACTCCACGATGGCAACAATAATGCTTCATGACATTAGAAGTGTATATTTTATCACATCTGCCTGTCTCCTAGTGAAAGTGACCAATGCTGCAATCCTATTGACGTGCAGGCATTTCTCAGTATATCCGTAGGGAATGTCTAGCAAGCTAGTGGTGCCTTACGTCGTCACAAGTATGCCGGTGCTGCAATGTGACCGCCAAGAGAGGCATTCCGGGGGAGCTCAACCAGAGTCAATGTTGCGATCAACCTCAAGTCAACCAACTCGGGGGCTGAAGTTGGATTGGTGTCACAGGATATATATTGCTGCCCGCAATTAACGGCGTCGTTTTTGTGCGACAACTGGTTTACCTAGAAGCTTCGCTGACGTACAGACGATAAGATGTATATTGCGCTTCACAATACTGTTATGATGACTATGGCAACGTGTGTACCATGAATCTGCAAGCTTGCCTGTTGATGATTGTAGACTGCCAACACATCCGATATTGGGTGGTGAATCACGGAGCTATCTGGTTTCCATGACAACACATTTCTCGGCTTGGGATATTCGAGAAGTTTGTCAATTGATAATATAGATAATGATGCAAGTGCCTTTAGGGGGGGGGGGGGGGGCAGGGTCGCATCCCTCTGTAAGCCGATGCTTGTTGGATCAGGAGAGTTGTCATATCAGTGTTTTGTGAACTCATCAGTGCACCCCTGGAATAAGACAAGTATCGAATGATTATGTACAGAGGCCGCATCAAGTTGCAAGAATAAGCACCAGAAATCACCTGTTCCAGAAATAACATTTTGCTCATTCGGTTGGTGTCTCGGAGAGGACTGTTGGTGGAATGTAGATAAATGGTGGCCGCTATATTGCACGTAGCGTGTTTTACACGCAATGGTGCTTACCTATGCGGCTATGCCATTTTTATGCTTCCGTGAAGTAACTTTCAAACTGTGACATGACATGCCGCCTAGATGTTTAACCCATCGGTGGAGCTTGTCAGCATCCGGCCCCCTTCCCGAGACATCAATGAAGCCTCCATCATTGGCATTCCGAGACTTTCCCAATGTACAATTCCAGATGCCGGAAGTACATCATTCCCATGCTTGATGACTCTAATGCAACCACGCACTGGCAACAACCGCAACCCGTCCTTCCGTAGCTGGTCGATCATTAGGCGCCCGAGGATGCCGATCTGGTGTGGATTCACCATGTGACAAAACGAGAGCGAGATGGGGACTCCGCAGACGGCTAGGTCAGTCGGTAGTGCATATGGTGAGGATGACCCGAAACTGGGTCGATCATTGCGGAGCTCGTGGGTCTAGCTGACAGCTTCGTGTGCGTGCAAGACAATCGGGTGAGGGAGCTCCTGAAGTCGGACTCGCTCTCGGACGATTGCTTCACGCATGCAAGCCCTGCTGGATACGAGCCACCGAATGTTGCATGGATGACACCATTGCTGCTTACTGCTGTAGCATTTCACAGCCAGTCTCCATCAGCTGCTTTCTTCCTGAAGAAAGAAACATCGGATAACTAACATGGTCCCTTCAGGCATTCCTCAGCCACTCCACTATGCGGGGAAAACATCAGGGCGGCGCAGGGTCTTGGGTAAAACCTTGGGCTGCACCCATCGTGGCGCTGCTAGTAGCTAGCCCACTAATAGAGTAGACACCAAGGGGGCCTACGGTGTGGTTTCTTTGGCTCCGGAGGACCCCAACGATGCCTGTTTGGCCTGTTCGGAAGCTTTCAGAAACATCAAGAGAAGCTACGTGGCGGGGGCCCGAGGGTGCCCAGACGTGGACGCGTCTGTCTGCACACTAAGACCCGTGCCGATACCCGGGCTATGCCTGCGCGGTGGGCCGTGAACCTTGACGCGGTGGCCCCGATTGGACTGAAAGCAGGATACGCGCGGACCTTTTGGGTCGAGGCTTTCGTGAGCCTCTCCCCACCGTGGCGGCGGTGTAAATATTGGTTAGCTATCACAAGCTTCGTAAACCCGCAGCTAAGGGGCTCAAAGAAGTTTATATATAACCTTCTCTTCCCCGCATATTCCGAGATGAAGACTCCCGCATCTACTTCGGGATACCACCGACGAGAAACACCAGTTCAACTTCGCTTTACACATCGTAATCGTCATCAACATGTTCAACCGCGGTAACTGGCAGGGCGGTTTTGGCCGTGGTGGCTGCCATCAAGGAAGAGGAGGTTTCCAGCAGGGCGGAAACCCACAAGACCGTCCTCACAGTGGCGAGGCCGACTCGTACTACTCGTCCCAAGGAGGTCCCGAGCAGTACTCCCAGAACGGCCAAGGCCAGTACGGACAGCAGGGATTCGGCCAACCTCCCCAACACCAGCAGAATTTCTCACCCCCCACCTTCCAGAACCAGTACCAAGACAATTACAACCAGGGCTATAGAAATGATGGCCCGCCTGGTTCCGCCGGCCCGCAAGGCGAGGATGGCGAGCGCGGCCTGGCCGGTGCATTGGCCGGTGGTGCCGCCGGAGCTTACGGAGGCCACAAGGTCGGCGGCAACTTCGGCCACAGCAAGTCGAGCACCTTGCTCGGTGCCGTTACCGGCGCTTTCGCCGGCCACAAGCTCCAAGATGGCGTATCCGACTGGAAGCACAAGCGGGACGATGAAAAGGATGAGCACAAACACGAGCACGACCGGCCTCATGACCGCCCCGAGGAGCACCATCACCACGGCAGCCGCCATGACGACAAGCCCCGCAGCGGCAACTACGCAGGCGGCTTCACAGGCTCATCTCGGGACATCCGCCTGGACGCCCACGGAGAGTACAACCTCCACGCATCCTGCAGGCGCCGGGACGGCGAGTGGCAAAGCAGCACCATCAGCCTGAACCGACTTCTCGAGAACGACCAGGGCAGCTTCCGCTGGTTGGCCGCCAGCAGCGGCGGCAGTGACTCCTCCTACACCGTCCAGCAGGGCGACACCCTCCGCAACATCGCCGCGAGGTACAACGTCGGGTTCGAAGAGATCGCCAGGCAGAACAGCATCTCCAACCCGGACCAGATCTGGCCTGGCCAGGTTCTCCAGATCCCCGGTCGTGGCGGAAACTCCTTCGGCAACTTTGGGGCCTCCGCGCGGGATGCGCGTCTGGTGCAGGGCGGCCAGATCCTCGAGGCCGAGCTGTCCCGGAACGGACAATGGGTCCGCAGCTCCATCAACTTGGATGAGAGAATAGGAAACAACAACGGAACTCTGCATCTTGTGTGAAGGGAAACGCTGCAGCATGGAGCACAAAAGCGATTGAGCGAAATTAGATTGGAAACTTGGTCCACTTGAATTGTCAACGAGGTTGTCATTTGACGAGTGTTTCTCTTGGAACAGCATTGCCTACACAATCATCACCCTCCACCGTGATGCAACAAACGTGTCATGTAGCAGATGAGACAATGTCGAGCAATGAACGACATGCCCTATGATACTATTTCCACCCCATACAAAGGCATCCCTTATACCTATTGTGGTGTTCTTTCCCCCTTATAAAATGTGGAGCTATATGGCTAGGTGTATGCAACTGATGTGGCTGTGATTGTCTAGTGAGGTGTCGTGATATAAGCCGTAATTGCGCAGTGGCAATTACGGATCCGCTTTTGTCATCACATGAGGATATGAGAACGTTCCTAACCCTTATACCCATCTCCTTATATACCTCTATCCCCCTCTTCTTATCACTGTCTCTGTCTCTTAAGTATTATTTATTTCATTCTTCTCCTCATCCTATCCCTCGTCTCATCCTCATATCATCGGAAGCTTTATCCCACCCCTCATCTAACCTTTCAGTGAAGAGAAGAGAAATTCTCATCCCTTCACCTACCACCCAGTGTGATAGTATCCATCCCAGCTTTTTTGGTGCTGGAAATGTTGGTGCTGCTGCTGCTGCATGTGAATTGGCTGGTACCCAGGACCTTGCTGCCACATGGTCGGCTGGGTTTGCACCTGGGTCACCGGAGAGGTCAACGTTGTGATTGATGATATCGTAGAAGCATGCTTCATATCGAAGCCTTGGTCGAGAAGAGGAACCCCAGTGTTGGTATCTGACTGGGCGATGTGCGTGGCGTGATAGCCGGCAGGCATATGGCCCGTCAAGCCGTCCTCCAAACCAACTAACAGACTTGTTAATAACTGCAATCGAGAACCGGAATTTTCGAGTAGCGGCTATGTTCAACTTACAAATGAGGATGTAGAAAACCTCCGCCAGGACTGGTGCCCACGCCGCCAGAGCAATGACCTGGCCAAAGGTCCACTTGTCGTTCTTGTCGAGACCATCGGCCGCGTCGATGATCTTCTGACGGAAAAACGTGAAGTAAACCAGGATCCCCCACATGATGAGCATGTTGACCCAGGCAACCATCAAGCGCCACATGGATCTCCATCTCTTAACCCACGGCTTGTCGACCATGCCCGGGATCTTGAACCCGGTAGTGAGGAAGACCGTAGTGACAAGCCACAGAAGCGGCAGGGCGATGACCAAGAACTGCGTGGCCTTCACAACCGGCCAATAGCGCGAGCCGCGCTGGTCGCAATCGAAACTACTTTGGCCGCTCTTTCGTAGCTCGTAATCCAGCTCGCCTCTCGGGGCAAGGTAGACGACGGTGACGCAGAGCCCCCAGAGAAGAAAGAGGACCGACCGGTGCAGCCACTTCCGGTGGCCATCGTGCTTGGCCAGCGCATATAGCAGCATGACCGGAAACACGGAATAGTTTGACGCGATAAGGGACAGCGCCGTCTCGTATATGGAGTCCGGCGACGGTAGGTCGGGGTTCGCTCCGGTCCTCTCCCGGACATTGGTCGCGCCGGCGTACACAGACGCGCCCAGCATGGCCACCGAGATCAGCATGGCGCCACCCAGAAATATGTCCAAGGACCCGCGGAACGCATCGAATATCCTGTTTCCAACTCCTCGCTTGTGGACTGGCCGGGGTTTCTTGTAGACGTCACTGTGTAGATGTTGCCGCATTTGGTGGATAGTGAAGGCAACGAGGTACATTGTTGCTAGGATACCTTCTATGTAGTATGATACGACCACCTAGGAAAGGTCAGTGTGTGCGACTTGACCGTCCACGTTCCTCGGCACTTACTCCGATCCCACACAGGTCCTGGTTTCCTGTGTACCCAACAGCCTTGCAGTACTCTTTCGGGCAGTGAGACTTTGGGCCGAGCAGGACGGTATTGTTGAACCGTTCGCTGAAGATGTAGTATTCGGGTTCGGTGGCGTTTTCGGGGAAAGGGGTATGATACATGTTGTAGGCGAACCACTTGGCGACCTCATCAAACGTCGTGTGATAGCCATCAGGCATGGCGCCCGCATAGTATACCATTGCCGACGGGAGGCTCATACCGATGGTTTCCTTGGGGTTCCAGGAATCTGTCTGGATCATGGATGATAGCCAATGTCCCCAGTGAGAGCAGTTCCGGTTAAAGTCAAGCTGATCCCAGGTCAAGTTTTTAGATCCCGAGGCATCCTCCCCCGGAACCCAGAGGTCCATTTGCTCCACGAATTCGGAGCCCATTGCGGGACAGATTAATGGATTCGTGAACGCTGAAGTCGTAGCTTTTGCTTATATTGATTGGGTATTATGATGAATAAGGCAGATGAATACGAAAAGGATTTGGGAAACGAAAGGCCTGAGTGGTCAGGGCCAGAATCTCGGCTGGATAAAGGTGCGCTCTTAAGGGTGAGCTCCTCTACATGAACTTCTACAGGCACCAGTTCTTGGCATGGATGTCTGACTTTACAGCCGCAGCTTCTTTCCTAACCACGAGCTTCAAGATTGGCTCGGCGCATGGCCCGACCCCACGCAGCTGAGTGCCATGCTGGAAGGCTAAGTCGAAAGGGGATAAACGTATGGCGGATGAAAGCGCGAGGTGGGATCGCTAGTGCACGCCATGCAGCCCAATGTAGCCTATCAGTGTCATATGGAGCGTTTTCCTGGCAAGGCTGACCATTCACAGGTTTTGGAAACAACTCATCTCGCTTGCGAAATCTCCGCCAACGGGGGGGGGGGGGGGGCTGTCAGCAGTATAGTACATAGTAATTATAGTGCAGCTACCAATTGCAGGATGGCAGAAGCATGGCAGCTAGCTGTGTTGGGTAAAGATATACATGTCAAAAAGCCCGACTAGGTTGCAGTTCCTTTGCTATTTGCAGGGTTGGCTCGATAGGCTTTTCTATATGTGCTTCATTACCCGTCAAAATCATACTCCTCAGGATGCCTTCTTCCATACAAGATTAGACTCAGCACCTGATATTTCGAGCAGTTTATTGTGCATGACATATAAGTCGTGATACAATGTTCCTGGAGTTATAGACCTGCAATGCAGTCGCTACGATATTATCATGTAGAGCGTTTGAGGTGTTCTACCTTGTGTCCAATACAAGCGATATTTCATTAACGCTCACCGGTCATTTAATCATTACTCACGTTTGTAATAGCTTCGCTATGTTGTAGAAGACATCTCAACAGGCGAGTGCGCTAACATCAATGCCCCTGTGGCTGAGTCTCAGATGAACAAAGGCTGGAAACGCCAACAGCAGCTCAAGAGCGGGCTTGTCGTGATAGTAAATGGTACTTAAGTGCAGTTATTAACAGTGATAATAGTGGTTCCACTTTTGTTATCATAGTTATGAGCCCAGTATCTCTACGAGCTGTCTGTATGCCTGAATAGTATGCTACCTGCCTCAATATAACTAGTCAGCTATAAGACTTTATAAGTTTGATTCCTAGATTTAGCTGGTGCCTAGCAAGCTTAGACCATATAAGACCTAGTTTTAATAAAAGTGGAGATAGCCGCCTGAACTTTAGCGAGATGTACCTGATTAAGAGGTTAAAGAGCTAGTCTCCTAACAAACGTTAGAAAACTGAGGGGGTGTGTCGTGATAGTAAATGGTACTTAAGTGTAGTTGTTAGCAGTGGTAATAGTGGTTCCACTTTTGTCATCACAGGGCTCTTTGGCAAAAGAAACACGCAAGTTTGCCCGAGTTGGGCATATTCCTTAGCTGTAATCTCCTGCTAAAGGAGCCAGTACATTGTTTTTAGCAAGGTCTGTTTGAGTCAGCCTGACCTGTCTGCCAATACCGTTATGGCTTAGCGGCGGCTGCGATGGACCGCGTCCCTCATAGGGCTCTTACTCATGAAGGGGAAGTGGCTGGTTACTACATCAGCTACAATGACGGCAGTTGTTATCCTTGCGGGCATATTTTATTTCATCATGTGCCTGTGATGTTACGCGATTTACACCGGCTTCCTGGTGTTTACAGTTGTAAATGATCCATGTGTTCTGCACACATCCCACATACAATGATACTTCTATGAGAGCGTACATGTAACTCCCCCACCCCACTTCCGCAACACCCCCACATAGGCAAAACTACACCCTAACTATTCTTACTATAATTATAATATATCTTATTAAAGTTTAAATATTACTAAAATTATTATAATAATA
>MU846698.1:0-10444 GCA_030867225.1 Colletotrichum caudatum | reverse complement strand
ATTTAATAAATAATAACTTTATAGCTTTTTTATACTTATCTTATATACTTATAATATCCTTATAATATTTTTAAAATAGGTTTATTAAAAATCTATTTTTATCTTATAAAATAGATTTAGATATTTCTAATATTTATTCTTATCTTATTAAATAGATTTAGATATTTTTTATATTTATACCAAAAAAAAAAAATCTATAATATCTATAAACCATAATATCTACTTTATAGTTTTCCCTAAAAATCCAAACCGTTTAAATGGATAACCGTGGATATCCATGGACCGGTTATTTTTAAGCCTAGCTCCAGAATGGATAAAGTTGATCCAGACCCATTCTTCTCCTGGATCGGCTTGCAAAACCTCAAGTTCCGGCCTCGTCTCGGTACAATAGTCGATATTGACGTATTCGTAGCCTGGCATCCGCCAAACACAGCCTCGCTCATTCCGTCCGGGTCCACCAGCATCTTCAAGGTCTTGGGCAGACTCGCACCTGGTACCGCCCCGCCCGTTCAGGGTGAGGCTATTGGCGCAGACAGGTATGTATCCGGTGTCCCGGAAGCGAATCAGATACATGTCCATGGGCTGATCGTTCCAATCGGCAATAATGACGTGCCGCGGGTTATTCTCCGCCGCTCGCATGGCGCGGATATCACCCTCCATTCTGGATATGAGCTGGTACGGCCGTGGACGCCAGTGAGCTGGCTTGATCCACAAAGGACCTCGTTGACCCTGAATGGTGATTTCAATACAAATACTATATGTGGTTGAGAATACTGGCTTGGGTGACTAACATCTGAGAATGCAGGTCCAAAATGTCCATGATAGAAGTAACTTCCGTACTGTCCTTGGGGAGTAAACCGATATGTGTAGTTGTCTCTCGGTTCAGTCGCCCACTGTTCCCAGAAGGTCAGAAAACCGCAGGCCAAGCTACACATGTGTACGGAGATAACCGACCTGAGTTACACCCGGTACGCCGTCATTCCATGGTTCGTTGATCTGATAAATTCCATGCCTAGACAGATTTCTTAGCCTTAAAGAGATGCAGATCAGACATCAGTTGGTTGAGCTACCAGTGTATGGTGGTTTCGATTTGTAGTTGGTTATCCACAAATGCCTCTAAAGTCTCACCTTCATCAACGGTGAGGACTGGTCCCGGAGTATCATTGTTGATAAGATAGGCTGGTCGGCCATGACCATCTAATTCGACTTAAGTTGGACTGCCCAAAACGAAAGGCCCAGCACGCATGACATAATACCTTTCTTGTTCCAGGCGTAGGTCAGAGTGAGATTGTATCGCCGGACTGCCTCACCAATCCCAAATTGCGTAAGCAAAGTCGCCAAAACGGCGTAACGTAGTCGTAACATTTCAGCTGGAATTACTAAATATTGATAGTTCCGAAAATCAGATGACTGAGCTTTACTGTGAGGGAAACGTCGTTTCCCACAATTGCCCTCATTTTTCTTTCGCTTGTATATATGATCACGCAAGTATCGGGGTGTTTCAAAGGGCCTGGCCTTCCACACACCACTTGGCACTGTCTTACACATGGATGTGTCCATTGCCGAGTTGTAGACTTTTTCTGCCCAGCATATGGTTTTGGTGCTAGATTGCAACATGTGGCTCACCATCGTTCGATCACAGAGACCGACTCTATAGGGTCTTAACGGGGTGGTTAAAACCTCCGACCGTAACTCCAGTTGCCTCTATGGGAAGACACCCTGGTTGTGATAGATACTGGGCCGTGAGGCTGCCGCTAGTAGCGGCGAACGACAATGGCAGCCATCAAGTTGCCTAAAAATGGGGCTAAACCTAATGAGCGCGTTAGGTTAACATCAAACGCCAGAAAGGCTGCTCATGCCCATGGGCCACGAGTCATGGGCATGATATGCGTCGGGTAGAGTTTCTAAGTTCATACTAGATTTCATCCTTACTTCTAGAAGGAACCAAGCTTTTTTAAAGTTGAACGCAGTTATGGTGTCAATATGGAATGAAAAGTGACCCAACAGATTGTGGCTAAAGATAAGTATACGATAGGGTGTATAAGATTGCTTGTTAATCTTTCCAAGGATCGGAAGTTTATTCCAATCGCCCATGTTCATTACAAGCGAGGTTCAGCAACACCGTCTAGGGTGTAATCGAGGAATTCGTTAACCTTTGCCGCGTAGTTTTCCGCGTACTGCCAGATGGACGCGTGGCCAGACTGCGGCCAGATGACCAGCATGCAGTTGGGGATGGCATGCATCAACTCGTAGCTTCGAGGCGTCGGGACCAAGTAGTCGTCGTCGCCGGTCATGACGAGAACAGGCATGGTGAACTCATGAAGCCTGTAGAAGGAATGCTTGCTTTTGTCTCCCGGCGCACACCAGTGCTTGATGGAACCCAGCTGGATCATGAAGCTCTCCACGTCGTTGAAAGCCGGCAGGCCGCCGTCTGCGGCCCGCTCGTTGTACTCGCTCTTACGCAGTCGCCCAAAGTAGGCATCGCAAGCGGCCCTACCCTGCTCATCATTACGGAAAAAGGTTAACTTGTAAGCATTCTGCCACTCCTCCTCGGTTGCACTTCTCTGCAGAGCGATAAAACGCTCGAGGTTCGGGTCTGTTCGAGGCCAGAAGTGCTCCCCAGGGATTGGCGCTGACGGATCGGCGCCGACCAGGATTAGGCGTCTGACTCGTGCTGGCTGGGCAAGGGTCGCCATTTGGCATGCCATGCTCCCGATCGAAAACCCCAGAAGGTCAATCAACCCTAGAGAGAGCGCGTCGAGGAAGGCGTTCAGGTCATCCCCCATTATGTTAACTGCAGACGAGGGCGACGAATCTCAGCATGCCTCTTGACTGCCGGCCGATCTTGATGACACAGAGAACCTACTGTCGGTGGGTGTACGATCGGTGCCACCGCTACTTTGTCCTACCGCGGGAGGATCGAACATGATGACGGGACGCTTGGCCGCAATGGGTCGGATGAAGACAGGATCCCAGTAGCCCATGGAGGCTCGCACCTTCGCGTGGTGAACAAGTCATGTCAATGAACCCCTGGTCTCCGAGGCTTGAGTATCGACTTACATGCATGTGCAACACAAGGGGAATGCCCTCGGAGGGGCCCAAACGGCGGTATGCATAGGTGATACCGTTTCGGGCTTCTACTTTTTGGATCGGGATGTAAGTCGAGAGCATGTTGATGACCTAGCTAGATCGTGGACCGGTGTGGACTATAGGAGGCCAAGTTGTTGCTGTTGATGACAATGAAAGCTTTGAATAAAGGACTGCCCGCTGACTTGAGACGTGCACTTCCAAGGAGGGAAACAGTATATGTGCAAAAAACGTCCGATCTTTGTCTACATTTGACTCCTCAAGCAGCCAATTCGATGACAGCCAGAACACTCCACCCCACGCGAAATGTCAAGAAACATAGGACGAGGTGCTGTGGTGTCTTGTGAAACACTCGACTATAAAACCTAGATCTATCAAGGGATTGTGACTGGAAGGCGAACAAAACGGTAATGCAACGCGCAGGTATCGCAGTCACCCACTTTGGGATGGGGAACTTTAAGCCAATGCAGTGACACTGCGCTGATGAGTGGCTTTGAGACTGTGACGAGACGGACGGGCCCTGGGGTAAAAATACCGCCAACCATTGCCATGCTAGGTATTCTGAATTCAACCGCTTGTGCGGGAAGCCTGGGGTTCTTTGGGCTGATAAGGTTCATCGGCACGGCACACATTACCCTACTTGTCTATGCAAGGAGTGTTCAGGCCTAGGTTTCATGCGCGTATGTGCCTGTGCGGTATAATACAGGCACACAGGCTAAAGAACCTGAGTTCAAGCCTATTAGGCTCATTGGAACTCTTCACACCACCTAGTAGTAGCATACGGCCCTTCCCTTCTTGAGTAGGTCGCTTTGCTCAAGCTTCCGCTCATAGGAACACAGTTGCAATCTTGGTGAAAATGGGTTTCCGTATTTGCACAATCTTCAAGCGAATTGAACTTAACCGTTCCAATGGAATAGGGGGCCCCGGCCAGCTCCAGACCACACCTTGTTTTGAAACTCCTTTTTGCCATTCCATTCCACGCTAAACCTCGCAACTCCATCCTCAGTCCAATCAGGCTCTTAGCCAAAAACACCATCGTTCTTGGGCGTAAACTCCACATGCGGCATGTTCTTCACGTGCTGAGGTATCTTGCTCAACACATCGGCATCCATGCCTTCGAGCAAGGGAGCCGACATTCCCATCTGCACACCAACCGCCATCAGCCATCATCCACTGTTGTTGTTTGCTACAGAGAAATATGCACTCACCGCGTAGTACTTGAACTTATTCGAATGCAACATCGTGGCGCCCTGCACTTGAACTTTCCATCGCAGCACTGCCCAACCAAGGGGGGGCACGTCGTGCACCAGCTGCAGAGGGGGTTTCTTGAGGTCGAGCCCTTTGATCCCGGCCGCCATGGCATCTTGGACCGTGTCCCATTCCCACATTGCACCTGCCTTTGACCCGAGCAGGAACATGGGATCCCCGTGTTTGTAGAGAGGCATTGTATCATTGACGGTGTTTTGAACTATCACGTCAACGGTGGTGCCCCAGGGGAGGTCCCCCACAATCGGAGGTTCAATAGCTGTGAGGTTGTCAAGGAAAAGCAAAGGACCCATCTGAGCGTGGTAGAGTTGATAAGGCTTCTGGTTCAGATAATATTCGGTGACGTGCTCCTCATACCTCGAGGGCTGACGGCCGATGCGAAAATGCAACGTTTTGTTAGAGGGCGGGGGAGGCGATGAAGGGTGTGGTGCTAAATTTGACGGCGATGTGGTGTTGCATGAGGCGTGAATGGAGCCATCGGGGTTTACACAAGCCACCGATCCATTGTTTGGGTTCTGTATTACCATCGGAGCACCATGTTGCGGGTATCTTAGGGCCTAGTACCAGCTCAGCTCACAATACGCCTGATGGCTGTGCGGTTGGGAACAAGACTCGGCCGAAACTTACCGGATATCTCAGTATGGCATACCCGTAGAGGTTCTGATGACTGCTCGTAGAGGCAAGGCGCATAGCGTAGTCGGCACCTTCACGGTCGAGCTTGGCTAGAACGGTGTAGCGGGCGCCGTTGGTGAGGTAAAGCACGTCCACGAGCTGTGGGTTGACGAAACCACCGTCGTTCGCAACAATCCACATCCGGTGATCGTCGATGGAAAAGTGAACAGCGTGCTCGAAGCCGATATTGAGAACGTTCAGCATTATCCAGGGTTTCCCGTGTGTTTCGATGATCTGGGCCGTCATTCAGTTGTGGACAACGAATGTGATGGTTCCCGTCCCATGACGTGTCAAAAGTCATACCTCATAATCAGCCTTCGAGGGGGTGCACTGAATGCCCTCGTTCCCTGGTTCAATGGCACAGCCAGATTCGTCTAGTTTCTTGCCATTAAGGTGAGAGTAGTCTGGGTGCCGGCAGTGACGGCGGCCTTTGGAGTTGACGAGGATGGAGTCATAACAGTTCAGACTGGTCCCCTCGCCTCGCATTTCAAGAATGCGCCAACCAGCGTCACGGCGGTAATAGTTCCATACTAGCAAGTGCTGGACGTCGCGCTCCGCCTCTTGCATTAGCGCAAGCTCGGTAGGGGAGGAGCTGATTTGACGGTACGGACGCGGTCGTGAAGGCGAGGGCGATATGTAGGCAAGGCCATGGGCACCGTCCATGATACCCACTCCGGTGTGATCAGCATACCAGTTCAGTCCCCAGTGTCCCGTGGTGTCGTATCGGTGCGTGAAGTTGCCGCGTTGAAGGAGACCATACTTGCCATCTTGTCAGCTAGGAGCCACTAGAGTGAGACAACGAGTGGGATCATGATGGCTGGAATGGTCTATCGTCAACGTACTTGGTTCAAACCACCGGTGCCGTCGTTATGAAAACCAAACCTTCTCAGCCGGAATGTGAGCTTGTTCCATTACAGAATATATCACCCACAGGCATATTACCTTCGATGATTCATCCCGGACCAATGGATTGAGACTTGAGCAAATAGGTCATTGTGAACGTTGAGCTCCACAATGTCTCCTTCTTCAGCAAACAAGGTAGGGCAGGGGCTCTCGCCGTTACAGACGAATATACCTCTCCAAAGTCCACCATCTGGCGATACCGGTCAGACGTACTTGCCTCACTAGCTAGTTGGCTTAAGAGAGTTTTGGTACCTAAGTTCATCCACCGAGCTCCTACTGTGAGGTTGTACCGCCGGACCACTTGGTCAGTTATTTCTTGATCATGGCTACGCACTTTTCCAGGTAACGTTATGAGTCCATATGTATTGGGCGAGCGAAGCCACCAGCTGAGTGCAAGAAAGATAATCAAGACACCTGGAATCGACCAGCGAGCTCGGCGTGGCATCTGGCCCTTGAGATCGGGTCGGAGTTCGGCCCTGTCGATTTGCTTTGAGCCATTTTCATCACTGCCGCAACTTACAATTCCCGCTCTGAACATTTCGTCGCCTGGCGAGGATTGGATGAGTATTTCACGATAAAGAAGTATGAGATGGCAATATGGAATGACGAGAATCAGTGTAACTACTGGGAGGATGAGAGGTATTACTGCAAAGCATCGAGTCGAAGTGATTGATATGCACGACTTCTGAGATGAGAGGCAACACCACAATCAGTTACTAAAAATGTTACGTCCCCATCAAGCCTCGCTAATAGAGACATGATGTAAACTGCACGGACACAGACGTTAACGGAAGTGCCGGAACTCCCAAGCGGCAGAACCATCGGCATGTTACTCCATCATGGCCTGAAAGGTAGCAACGTCGGAATGGCCTCCTACATGCGTTATCTTGAAACGGAAAACAAGGGAAATTCTCCAGAACTTTGATTACCCCGCCTGCTGTAAAAGGGTGTAACTACATACTCACAAATATAGACACATACGAACCTTGAATACGTTCCACTTGAGGTGGAAAGCTGTACCCTATCTGTATCGGCTAATAGGTTCAGAAAGCATACATACATTCAGCAAGGAGGCGGTTGCTAATACTCTTGCTGGGAGCTTTGGAAGACGTACCGAGATTGATCTTGACTGCGCACGAGTCAAGGAAAAAGCATCACAATGCCCAAGGAGCACGGTATACTAGATAGTTTCACGGTGCGCTCGTCCAATACCGAGTACCGCTCGTTTCAAGTTGCCGCGTAAACACAACCACTTGGACCGCCCCCGTTCCCGTCACTAAGTTTTGTCAGATATTCGTCACCCGAATCCAGGGGACGGATCGTACATGTACCTTTGCGCTGTTGCATTTTACCCCCTGGAAAAGGATAATCAGAAATCAAGTTATAATCAGACAAATGGAATAGTGTGCCCGGTACTACTGTATGCAAATGGGAAGAGACTTGGGATAATTTGAGATGTGTTTGTTAGCGAGTACCTTGTCAGGTTAGTAGATGTCTGATGGAATAGACGCTGCTCTTGTTCAAGCAGATATCCGGAGCGGGGCCTGCAAAGACAGAGTCTCCCATAATAGCTGAAAGAGGGGTGAATTGTAATTTTGAGTTTGTCAGTAACCCAATAGAACCGATACCGAAGATATGGCATGACGGAGCTGGAGACATCTAAAGCCATGGTCGGTTGGATGAGTATGAGAGGCTACGGATGCAGTTGTAGGTGACTGTGCCGCGGGACCCGACGCTTATGCTACTAGTACCTGGCTCAATAAATAGCCAATAAGTCGTACGTACTCATAATGTTCAGAAAATACACTGTCACTGCTGAATTTCTTACTGTGGTCCATCTTTTGTGCAGGCGGCCTCCAAAGGACATAGAAAACCCAAACAAGCTTGTTGCCAAACCCAGGCTTAAAGTAGCTTGAGAAAAGCGCCATGGCACCGACATACGTGGAATGGGACTGCGTAAGCAAACGATCAGACATACAGACACGTTCATCTACTGAGACACAGGATACAGCCCGCCAGAGACAAGACCAAGTCATGGATGCACGACGGGGACATTGTTGCAGAGTCCAAGGCCAGACGAGACATGACTGGAGATCAGGTCTTTTCTTCAGTGTCAAAATGGCTGCCGTCCAGGGACGAGCACAGCGACTTCTGGTGGATCATGGCCGGTCGTGACTTTTCATCACTTCTCCAGAGTGCCGACTACAGTATTCAGGCGCGGTATGAGATTCTCCTCTTCATCTATCACCAGATAGCTCCGAGAATGGGCCCTTCCCCCCTCGTCAGTAACCCGGATCGGCCAGATAGCGGACTTTCTCTCGACGGCACCAGGTTTGAGTATAGTTGGAGATGGAATCAGTCTTACACCAAACCCGAGATACGGATGGTTGTAGAACCTTTTAGTCGGTTTGCCGGCACCTATCTGGACCCACTGAACATACGGCCGTCCATGGAGATTCTTCATTCCATGAAAACACAGGTTCCATCCCTCGACATGACCTTATTCAATCACTTTGTTGCCAAATTGTATGATCCTGAATGGCATAAATATCTGGAGACCAAGGAAAGGCCTATTGTTACGAATGTGTGTCTCGGCTTCGAGTTTCTCGGCAACGACATTCTTCCTAAGGCTTATTTCTTCCCGCGGAAACTCGGCCAAACTGGCCTAACCCCCATGCACGTTTGGGAAGACGCAATCGCCACTGCTATTCCCCAGAGCTCTGCAGTAGAAACCGTTTTTTCCTTCGTCAAGAACGATGCTCCAGGACTCGGCCTAACGCTGGCACCGCTATGGCTCGGCATCGACGTGATGGATCCGGTGAAAGCGCGTCTCAAGTTTTACTGTGTTGAGTCACGAACTTCATTCAATAGCGTCAAGGCCATCCTGACGATGGGTGGGATTATTGAGATTGCCCCAAGCATGTTGGCGATGATTTGGGATCTCATGAAGGCTGTTTGCGACCTCCCCAACGATTTTCCCGAGGACAAAGACCTTCCCAGGGCACCTCAGTACAACCCATCGACCGATGGCATCGATACAGTTGGTCTCTGGGGGACCTTTGCATACTATTTCGACATTGGACAAGGTCGGGAGCTGCCTGACGTCAAGTTCTACATCCCCGTCTGCCACTATGGCACTAACGATCAGGCCATAGCCTCGGCAACGGTCAACTGGATGAAGAAGAACGGTCGAGGCCAATACGTGAACTCTTTCTGGGACTCGATGCACAAGATAATCGCACATAGAAAGCTAGACGAGTCCAGAGGTGCGCAAATGTGGCTCTCCATGATGGTGAAGGGAGGCGAGCTGCAGGTAACCACATACATTGCCCCCGAGGGCTTTCACTCCAAGCGTGGGCAAGGAAACAGGATGCCTCACAGGGCTATTGCAGAACGCGTTACCGGCAGCTATTAGAGTACCGAAAAGTACATGGGTCACAACAAGTTCTACTGAATCGACGCTAGGTTCCCAAATAGTATCAAATAGCAGGCTACTCACATATATACATTCGCACCAGCAGAGAGTTACAGGAATTTCAATATATGTTGACGATCAATCATAAACTAGCTACAGGACTCCTTAAGATGTGAACGGCCGCTGCTCATGAGCAGTGATTAGTGGCCAGAAGGGACTTTCTCATACTTGTGTCACCCCTACTTTATGCTTGTTATACCGCCAAAGTATGTATAGTCGCTGGCAGCTAATGACCGCTTGCATAAACAGTCAAGTTTGTAAGTATTGCCCTCCTTTGCATATCTAGGTTACTCACTGATCAAGCTAGCTACGATTTGTTTTTGATGCCGGGATTAACGGCACAAAAGGTTAATTTGAATAACACTTTCCCTCTGTTCGTGGTGCGATGCAATAGATTCAGAAAGGTATATTACATAAATCTAACTTTCTAGTTGCAGCTAGTATCTAAGCCCGGATACCCTTCCGGAGGAGTTATCCACGCCAGAAATACGTCCTGGCCACTAATCACTACCCATGAGCAGCGGCCGTTCACACCCTAACTAATAAAGTTCTATCGGATAGGAAAGCCGGAAAGGGTCACCAAGGTTACTATTCGACTTGGCCTAGTTGATCAACTGAGTCACGCACTCCATACCATAAGAGTGACAGTGTCCATAACCATGTACATCGCATTAGGCTAAAGTGCTTTGACTCAACTATCGCTCAAGTCTAGGGCTACACAGCCGGCGGACTGATGCTGCAGAAAGTTCCGAGTGATGGGGGTGGGCGTTTGAACATTTACATGTACTGGAAATGTTAACCTTCTCAACCTTTGATAGAGGGAGCCTCCGGGTACGGCCGGGGAGTTACCTCTCCTTCTCAAGTGAGAAGCCTGCAAGTCTTTCAACAACGAATGCCGGACCTCAATGTATCTATTTACATGAGAATTGTAAACCCTAGACGTAAAAAGCTACATAAAGACCGAAACCCTGTCTCATGAAGACTAAAGCTGAAAGTTCTGTTCCATTTTTGAGTGTTTAACAGAGTGAGTCTATCTATCTA
>MU846697.1:0-10467 GCA_030867225.1 Colletotrichum caudatum | reverse complement strand
AATGTGGGGCCAGTCGACATATCTGGTCTCTTATCCACAGAACGAGTATACATACAAGCTGACATTGGTCCCCCCCTGTCAACCCGAGAGTACCGTGCATGATAACTGATAGGGGAGTCAACCTGACAGTGGATCATACCTACGCACATACGAAAAAGACTCTATAGGATCAAAATCAGGGAGGATAACCAGGCAACTGATAGCTGATAGCATTATCTTACCGACGTTATCAGACCCGGGTTAGTATCTCTACAATCATCCCGCCTTATTGGTCCATTTTCGTCCACGTCGAGAAATGAGAAACTGCAGTTATCAATTGAGTATATACCGCGCCCAAACCTCGTGGGAATGTTGCCATTGGCCTAGATTCTTGCTACATACTTTGGTTAATTTCGGTATTCCTCTAAGCTGCAGAGTCTCGTACCGCAACAGTCACGATGGCGAACCCGGAAAAGGACTCGCCGGGCAAAGATCTCGAGATCCACCAACAAAATGGCAGTAGAAGCATCAATGCCGCGGAGATCGTGGTTGATCCACAGGAACGGGCGGTGTTATCCAAGTTCGACAAGTTCGTAATGCCGCAGATGGCGCTTTTGATCCTTTTCGCCTATCTTGACCGAACAAACATTGGTTTGCAGCTCCTCCACCCACGTCTTGTCGATGGCATATCAAGTACTGACCCATGAATCCCAGGAAATGCGCGCGTATTTGGTCTTGAAGAAGACACGGGCATGAAAGGCACCGACTTCAACGACATCTCAATGTATTTCTACATCTCCTATGTAATTTTCGAGACACCTTGGGTCATGGCCGTCAAGCGGCTGGGTCCGGGTCGCGTTCTCGCTGTCGCGATTACCAGCTGGAGCGCCATCACCATCGGTACTGGTTTCATCAACAGCTACCGCGAAGCCATTGCCTTGCGGGTCCTTCTCGGGTTTTTCGAAGCCGGCCTGTTCCCGGCTTTGGTATACATCATCTCAGAGATTTATCCCCCCGCATCGCAGGGCAAGCGCGTGGCCGTGCTCTATATCACCATCGCTCTGTCTGGTGCACTGGGCGGGTTGTTCGCCTACGGTGTGCAGAGTATGGGTACACGCCACGGACTATCTGCATGGAGGTGGCTGTTCATCGTCGAGGGTACGATTTCGCTGGTCATCGGAGTCATGTGCTGGATCAGTTTGCCGAAATCACCAGAGACAGCTTGGTTTCTCAAGGAAGAGGAGAAAACTCTGATGATACGCATCAAGGAGCGAGGTCAACCACTCAAGGAAAAGAGCTCCTTTTCTTGGTCGCAACTTGTCATGGCCATCACCGATCCCTTCGTTTACCTCGCTTCTATGGCACTTTTCTGCTCCTCGATCGCCCTCTTCGGTTTCGGCACATTTCTTCCTACTTTGCTCAAGGGTCTCGGGTAGGTTTGAGGACATCTCGTTCAGTGTAGGTTGTTCACTAACAATTTCCAGGTATTCATCTCTTCAGGCGAACTACTTGAGTATCCCCGTTTATATCCTCGCATCCATCTCAACCGGAATCACAACATTCGTCTCCGACAGAATCAACCGCCGCGCTATCTGTCTCATACACTCGCCCGTGTTCGTTATATGCGGGTATGCCATTGCGGTTGGCACCGGCAATAAAGGCGCTGGGTTTTTTGCCATGTTTCTTGTGGGTGGTGGTGTCTACTCTTTCAACACTGTCCTCGTCACGTAAGTCTTCCATCTTGAGAAAAGCGAGGTCTATATGTTAATCCTCAATAGCTGGGTTTCAAACAACATTCAACCTGATTACAAGCGCTCTGTTGCAATTGCCATGCTCATCTCTCTTGCGAACGCTTCTGGAATGGCCTCATCTCAGATTTACCCGTCATACGATGCCCCAAGATACATCATGGGCAATGCCGTTTCCCTTGGAGGAGAGGTTATTGCTTTGATTTGCGTAGGGTTGATCTACATCCTTCTGAAATGGCGCATGCGCCAGAAGGAGCGTCTGCTGGCCGAAGGCAAGGAAAGCAACGGCGAGAACGGCGATCAAGCATTGAACTTTCGATACGTGTTTTGAAGACTATTCAATCACTCTTGTGAACATATAGTCACACACAAATAAATTAATTAAGGCTCCCGAGAAAGCTCTTCTGAGGACATTCATTTTTACTCGAGTGATTGCGCTTTTTTCAAGATCCTGATACGGGCTCCCGAAGGCCTTTCCAGTAGATCGCATCTACCTTCACCATGGCAAATCGCAAAAATGTCCATGACTGTACTCGTGTACGTAGAGCCTTTCTCCACGTGTCCAGCAAAGCTCGATCGAACGATACCATATGAGGCTCACTTTGCTGAAGCGACAGCATGTAGCAAAACAGTCCTGGGTATGACAGACAGTGTCTGGTATAAGCTGGCCAGAAAGCGGACTGATGTCTCACCTCAAGCCCACAGATAAATTTCGTCATGGTCTGCACCAAGCTGCGCGAAGCTTGAAGGATGGAGGCCGAGGATGCCGGTAGCATACTGGGGTTGATGTTGGTACTTATGATGGGACGCAGAAGGGCGCGGAAAATGAGGATGTGAGCGGTATAATACGTAACATACAACGGAGCATGCCCATCTATGGAGTGCTCTGCAGACAGATCTGTTTCTGGGTGCAACTGGAGAGATTCCGGTAGATTGTCCAACCAGTCAAGGAGTTGTTGCCTAGGGCCACGTGCTTGCGATATCAGCGCCTCCAGTACCGGGCGTTGTGATATCGCGCGAAGAGTGCTGTGAGCGTTAGCAGCGTCTTCATGACCGCTGAGATCCTGACACGAATTAACTCACAAGAATAATCGGCAGGTCTCATCGGCGATTCTGGTCAATGAGCAAAGGTGGATCATGTAGTCTGGTGATTGAGGTCCATTAGGAAGTGCCAGTGTTGCATTGTCAATGATAAAATCATCTTTGGTAAGAGGTGATACGTCCCAGTCGTCAGGTCTTATCATAGACGACCGACCATGTGTGACAGCTCGCCAAGTATGTTCGACATAGACAGACCACCACAACCTTCTCCGCAGTCGAATCTCCCAAGGCGGTATGTTCCATCCCCTTGGATCCGCATTGAGACCTAGTGACTGTGCCATCCCGAGCAAGGAAGCAGCCATCGACCAAGCAGAGGGGTTCTCAACTGAGACGGAATCAAAGGAGACCTGATTCAGCAATAAGAGAAATACCTGGATAGTCGAAAGACGTGGAAAATGCAATTCTCTCTGGAGACAAATGTATGAGATTTGCCATAGGGCATCGATACTTGGCTTCGTATACGCATTGTTCATACATAGTGTTTCATCCCATGGCGTGAAGGACAAAGCGAGCATGTAGATACCTGCCAAGAGCCCGGTCGATGCCTCTGCGACAAAGCTTTCTATGTCTGGAAAGATACGCGACCGGGATAGGATAGGCAATGCTTGGAAAACGAATTTGAAGTATCTATAGAGAGTCAGTCTGTCTATGTTGCTGTGGAAGCCAGAAGCGGGACCTACAGCCTGACAAGCGAAGCTCCGGTGGCCTTATCAACGATGGTTTCCAGTCTCTCTCGCTCATCGACTTTGGGAAGACATTCATTAAGGACTCTTTGCGATTCCGAGGCTGTCCCAGTCTGACTTTGCAGGAAATGGAGTGGTTGGCTCTTGTTACTATTGACATTTCGGTATGTGACTCTGAAGAAGTCAATCTCATCTTGGTCATTGTGAGGGAAATGATTAACCAGGAATGGATCCGACTCGTTCGAGAACCCTATCAATGTTGTAGAGTGGCTTGGACGTTCGTCTAACGAAACTCTTTCATAGACATACTTCATGCTTGTTTCATCCACGGCCGAATCTCTTTCAGATTCGCCCGATATTACATCACGTCCTTGGGGTGGTTGCAAAGGGGCAGCCGGTGAGTCTTGAAACTCTAGGTTCTGAGCGAGTTGTCCGTCTCCAATATCCCAGTTCAGGGGGCTGTTACTGGGCCACATAAACTCCGAAACTACATGTTGGTCCTCGGCAGGATTATCTGCAGAATGATCAGCTTATGTGACTGTGGGATTGTTTGGTTGGTGGAGGTACTTGTCATGTTTACGATGTCCTGCTGTGCTTGCAACATTACACCCGGGGACAAAGTCATTACATCCCGGGTGGGTGATTGGTTCTGTGGCCTGGCCGCCACCGATGGAGACACAGTTTGTCGACCCTTCGACCTCCTACCAGTGTTACCAACAAAGGTGCATTCCCGGCCTATCCTCTTGCATAGCTGGCATGGCTGCAACGGATCAGGGATGTTGCAGAGTGCCTTGCGTGCGCGACATAGGTCACATGGTCGCTGTGCCTTAGACCGATAGCGTCTGGTCCCTGCTACTGTGGGATCGCTGGCTGTTGAAGATGCACTCATGATGCAGAAACAATGACTGGGGAACTCAAGCCAAAGTTTGGCTTAAATGACCTAACAGATCACAGCTGCTAGGGAAAATAGCGCAAAATAGTGTTGGCGGATAATTGTTAATCCTATCCATGTCACATACCTGTCACAGACTTCACGGGAGAAGATAGTCAGGATCCCGCCGGCACGTGCTTTCTCACGTGCACATCAGGCATTATTGTTAACTTTAAGCAGTTTACCCTGGTAACAAGTAACTGTCAAGATACTTACTTAACTACACTATCCTTACATTCTATTGATTTTGTTAGTCATTGTGGAGTGACGGAACAAGTGGGCAATAATTACGCATATCGCACCAAAGTGGTGGTGAAGAAACTAGAAGGTTAACCAGCCCACTGCCAGTTGACGAGAAGAAAGGTGGCAGAGGCTGGCCAACCAGAGGGTGGTTCGTGTGCCATGTGACCCCGGATCTTAATAGTTATTGTCTGGTTTACTACCTCTTTACCCGTTTTTGGCTTGAAACACTGCCTTCTCTATCCACCTTTTACTACTTAATTCCATTACAGGATTTGCTCAGACAAAGTTTGTACGACATGATTTAACGAAAAGTAACATCTAACTTACACTGAATCTAACTGAATGAAGCATTTCTTGAAGACAAACTTGTAGTAGATATTTAGAGAGGCGGTGCCCTGAAAACCGCTGATGCCTATAGGGCCTAAGCCTATGCTAGCATTGGCATACTTTGCTGCTGGTGATGACGCCTGAGAGTGTGTCTAGATTGAGGCTGTAGTGCTGGCCAAGTTAAAAGTCCTAAAAATTTTATATCATCCATCTCTGTCTCCTTATAGTTAGGATCATTGTAAATATTTTCTTGCTGCAAGACCCAGGAATGATTTCTTTAGGCAGGGAAAAGATGAGGGATGCTCTATATAATTCATTTTCGGCGGAGAATACCTATGTGGCCCCACTCCGGCTATCCTTGCCTCTCGGAGCTATTGTCTTCGTGAAACAAGGGCATACGTACTCGTCAATCAGATGAAACTGGGCTTGTATTATCGTTGCCTGAAATAATATAATGTCACGTACCCATAGTCAAAATCTCATTAAAAAAGGCGCATTCGGCGAGCAGAAATCTCAAAGAATAGAATAAATAAGTCGGTGAGAGAATAAGCAACACCATTCCAATCCACATATCATTCTCTACTAAAACTTGCCCAAAGTATTCAGCAGCCCAGCGACCTATTTAGGCGGTTAGATAATGAAACAAGCCGTATTTCTGTATTATTTGTGTATATGCCCCGCTTATCGCTACTAAATATAGTCGAATCACCCTCTCGCTAGCCCCTGAGCCTGCTGGCACGTCAGCCCGTGTTTAGCTATTCCCTTTCCCCGATTTATGGCCGCAGATAAAATGATTCGATGATGACCAAGCAAATTTGGTAACCAATGTTTAGACCCAGAAAGCCGTACGCGCACCACAGGGTCTTCTTTTCCCTGGCCATCCCGGCGTCCTTGCTTAATGGGTGTTTCAGACAGGCCGAGCCCGACCTTTGGTCAAAGCAAGCCACCGAAAATCCCCAAAACGCTGACCAGCAGCATCGCCGAGGAGAACGAGATCGATTTTTCTCCTTGGGAGAAACGGGGCGGAACGGAAGATGGTGTCACACCACCCGTAGGGGCAGTGGTAGTGTTGCCTTTCTTGGCATTCGCCGCAGGTCCAGGGTTGGTCACTGTGAAGAAATTACCAGCAACCACCATGTTTACTAGCCCTGCCTTAGTGAGCACGTCATTGACCTGCACTCCCTGACGATTTGAGAGCGTCTGCAGCGCCGCGGTCCCGGCCGCCGTGATGTTACTAGTATCGACGAGGAGCTGGACGTAGCGATGTGAAAGGGGAACTTTTGCCGGTGGTGCAGGTCCCGCGTATGGCGCAATAGCATCTCCGTTGGCTTTCAGTGTATGAATAGTTTGCTTGCCATCGTTCAACTGAAGTGTGGTGGTCTTAGCAACAGGGCTAAGGTCTGCCTGAGCCCAGTGCAGGAAGGTGCCAGTAGCTGGAGGGTTGTTGGTGGGGATATCGATATCGACCATGATGATGGCGTAACTTTTTCCGGTCAAGGGCTCCGTCGTGCCAAATGTAGGTTCCGATTGTGTTACTGGGGAAATTAGTATGAGAGATGTCTTGACTGCATCAGATAACTTACGGCTTTTTTGCAGATCAACGCCATTGAGACCCGACTTGTCCCCATAAGCAACGACCAGATTGACTTTTGAGGCGGGTTTAAATCCTGCAGGAGTCGCAGCCCAAGCGGTTAGGGCGCTGCCCAAGCAGAAGGCAACTGTGAAGTGATGCATAACAGTGCAAGGTAGTATTTTACTGAGTACACCGCAAAAGCCTAAGATAGAAGTGATAAAAGTTGGAAAGAGAAGAAATTAGCAGTCGATGATCTAAAATTCATACGCTCATCATGAAGACAAGCCTTCGTCTTATATCTGACAGATGGTGTAGTGAAACACAGATCCAGTCAACAGGGATAAAGCTCAAACGCTTACCACGCCATCAGGGCGTGGAACGAACCCACTTAATCGAAGCCGAGCGCCTCAAGATAAACTGGGGAGGAGCTTCATCTATCCTCCATTAGTCACCAAAACGTCATTTACGCGACATCATTAAAACAGGGATCAGCTAGGCTTGTCAATCGGCCTACAAAAATGCCCCTTTGCCATTCATCCCATTCAACATCAGTACAACACCGATATATAAAAAGCAATCATAAGATCTGTTTCACGTTCGATTATATTATTAATGCCACCTAACCACAATACGGTGCCTTCCTCAGGCCGAGTAGTACGCTTTATTTCGTCCTAACAACTCAAGTAGCTTCTTTACTACACGAAGTTATATACTGTTCTCCGTATAACTTTATTAGGTTTGGCCAATACACTTTCAAATAAAAACTTGCGCTCCTCTTTTATTTGCTCGGTTGAATATTAATTTCTCGTCTAGAAAAACTATTAGCTACTGTGAAGACGCCTATTGTCATGGCGTAGTGGTTCCACTACAAGCAAATAACCAAAACATACATCCAGCCGTACGACAGCAAGCGCAATGAACTAACTATTCTAATCAGCCAACTGTGATCAAGCGTTTTGATTATGAAGGCTTTCCCTCAAGTCTCAAAAATATTACTAAGCCGTAGCTGTTGAGGCACGTCCCTTAGCAAAATCCTCAACACAATAGTCACATTGAATCTAGTGCTGTTGGCGTAGATGGACAGCACAATGCGTCATGGAGTGAAGCGGATAACAATCTTGTGCATCATAGCCTTATGGGCTGATACATTTGAATTGCTCCTTTTAGAAAAGCTGCCACAGAACGCCTGTCCCACGCAGGCAAGGAAATCGATTGAACTTTCCTTAATGGTTGATCCAGCAGGTGCGTGTACCGCCACTGTGAAAGAGAGGTGAAGTAAGACATGGAGAGATTTGCGGTCTTGATTTGCTTTTTAACAACATACCCTGCATCCGTATTATGTTTGATATAAGATTCACGTCACTATCAGATGGATACTGCCAGACCACCTAGCGATCTCTGCTATTACGCTTGTACATATTCAGAGCTATTTTCCTTGTACGATGTGCTGGCGTCTAACATACAAAGAAGTAGCTTGACCAACATGATCCCCAATGTCTTGTAAAGCCCAAGTCTGCATTTCCAGCTAGCAACATATCAGAGAAGGGCCATGCTTTGTCAGCCGAAACCGCGATGTGATTCTCCACAGCTACAGTACTGTGATTACCAAGCTAGTTCTCAAGTCATGCGCTGACTGGTTATTTCATTGGTACAAGACTCCTACCTGCGATTACTGTATACAGATATATAAAAATAGATATTTTATTTGTATAGAGCCAACGTAAGTGGGTTCCATAAACATCCATGATCCTCAGCCGTGACATTTAAAAAGGTCTACAACTAGTATTAAGCCTAGGGTGTGTTCGGTCGTGCCTATTTTATTGGTGTGCCCATTCCATAATCACACAACAATACCCTGACCCTTTTGAGTGGTTTCGGAGACCCTGTGAGCAATGATGACTACTGTATCGTCATCATCTGTCAAGTTCCTTCGTATGATGCTATGCATATGGACTTTGTCTCGGCATCTACCGAGGATGTGGATTCATCGAGCATAAGAATTGGCGTAAAGGGACCCGGACATGTGCGTGCGGTTAAAATGTGCTCCTAGTTTATGTGTTGAAGCTGCAATAGCTCCCGAGCTGATGCAAAAAGCTGCAACTGGCTACTTGAAACCCGTGACTAGGCAGAAGTAGGTTGATCTAGAACCGACTGTGATTCGTGAGATGTAATATATCAGTTCTCCTGTAAACGGAATGCACTAATACGGATGTTGTGTTCAAGAGTTCGACAACGGTTTCGTCAGTCAAGGCACTCAAAGGTTACAATAATAGTAGTCAGTCGTTACTTCTATACGTAACTGTCATGCGCTGTGGAATATAGTTTTCTCATCTCGAGGTTGGAGTAACTACGGCACGGTTCTATGATACATGGGTATTGGAAAATTCTACCAAGACATTATTGCCTGACTAAAGATTATGGAAAAGACTCAAAATTACACCAATACAGCATCTTGGCGAGCTCCTTGCGGAAGGCGGCTTTATCCTACGTCCTGCCCGCATTCACGTCTGCCTCTGAAGCATGGTATTTGGCCATGAGCAAACATGGATAAGCTCAACTACCACGAAATTTAGATTAGTGAGCACCCGACAAAACGGGCCTCTTCCCTTGATGGGAGGAGTTCTCAACGGGGCTATCCGCGCTATTCTGCCAATGTGGAGGACAACACCAACGCCCACATAACACCGAGATGCAAGGACTCCGACGACGTGAATCACGCTAGATAAGCGCCGCCTCGGTTTTTGCATACGGATCGAAGGTTGGAACAGCACGAGCCTTCCGAGCAAGGTAGGATCACTTCCCTTGCACCCACCGCATAATGTTGTCTGATGGCTTCAAGTCAACGGACGGTGCCCGTTGGATGGGGTTACGCAATCCACCAGGGCAGTCGGAAGATAGCCCAAGGCTGAGGGCGGTTGGGCGTGGTAGAAGTGTTCGATGGCGAGGTCAAAGGAGCGCGTCATGGCCTCAGACACGCCCTGCGCACCCGCTTCGGCTTCCCGATCTATTAAGTTTGTCTCGACGACACCGCAGTCATACAGGTATTCCAAGGTGATGCTCCAGCAGCTCACAGGAGATCTTCCGGGTAATTCTGGACCCCGCTTCTGCAGCATGCTTCCAGGTCCGATAGGTCTCAGGACATACAGGGATTGAGGGAAACTAGGAGGCTGGCCGCCTTGCCAAAGAGGGTGTCATTCTGCCATGGCCCACCTGATCCCAGCATACAACACACGCTCTCAGGTGCACGCCACTTGACGACAAAAGTTCCCAGAGTTATGGAAACACGCAATCAACAAGTGTGAGAGATACCGGAGAGTTTGATATGCGCCTGCTTCACTCGTTGCTTAGAAGAGCTTTACCTCCCCGGGAGGACTCTCCACGGCTTCCTTGCGGCAAGGTCACGGCATGGCGATTTCGAATGGTATGGTTCCAACGCAAGTTTGAGCACGACGACCAAAAGGTCTCTGATTAGTACGATCAGAAGCCCAGAACACGTGGTACATACGTTGCAAGAAAAGTCCCAGACTACGTTCCCAATGGCCAACATTCCAGCCCGCACCTGCCTCCTTGGAAGATTACTGACTACGTTTTAGCACAAGTTCAAACGTACTCACGTCTTTTCTTACCTTTGATCGCTACTACGAATCAATTTGCTCTCATGTGATGCACATGTTCAAGGCCCTTTCTCACCAATGCCCTTCCTTTCTCCTCCCTTCCATGGATAGTCTTATTCCATCCTCAAAACTTGCAAGCTATCAGAGGCTTGTAGGCCCAAGCTGCTACTGAGATTTCGTCTCAGATGACACTTTGCTCCCAAATAGCTGGGAACACATACAAGAGTCATCTACCTGACACGAGCTCGAATGAAGAAGTTAATGGCCA
>MU846696.1:0-10480 GCA_030867225.1 Colletotrichum caudatum | reverse complement strand
TTATGTTAGGCTTATATATATAGCCTTAGTTTTTATACACTCTTTTAATTAGAACAAGCCTTTTACATCTCAATTCTCCTATGCCCTGCTGTGTGCTCTAACTCGTGACACATAACATGTCCATAATAATGGCGAAGACAAGGATGTAAGGTGCAGTTCGCAGCCGCAATATCAAGGTCAGAACTAAGTCTTGGCATGTTTTCGTAATCATGTCGGCAATATCCCTTTGCCTGACCTTCTTCATTAACCTTGGCGACGCACCCTGCCGCTGTGAGAGTCGGGAAAGACGTCTGTCCATCGATTGACGTTGTAACGTTGTACAAGTTTGGTTCAACAGCGGTTTCTATGCCGAACGAGGTGTTGTGATGGAAGCGGTATGTAGATGAATGTCTATCCCAAACTTTGGTCTCGGAGTGTCCGTATTCGTGCAGCTTAAACCTCACGTCGGCGCACTGGCTGCAAACGCCCGCCGATGAGTGTGTGACTCCTGAAATGCTCTCAAATGCGCAGTTGCCAGAATCGCAATCGAAAAGCTGGGAACTGTCGGGAAGCATACCAAGCAAAGCGGTGTCGCAGTGGGGTGATGTGATATAAAGCGTTAATTGCTGCCCGCAATTAACGGCGTCGTTTTTGTGCGACAATGTCTGAGTAAGATGGAGGAATCATCACGAAAGAGGCGCTTTTTTGCTCCATGTTGATAATGCCAGTGGGATGGGGATTATCTAGAAGAGCAGGATCCATACTAACTTGGCAAGTAAACCAGCATTAGGTTGTACTCCTTTACCAGTCTTTTTGGGGTACGATGCTTCTATTTCTGGGTGACGTGACTTCTTCACTATTGTTCTGCACTTGAACCACAGTGCCACGGCAATCAGTGCGGCGTCGCGTACCAAACTGGTATTGGCTAGGTTTTCAGTGCACTAAAACCTAATGGCTGAGATACATATGATACGTCTACCTGCACCCTTCTTTAAGACTATCGTAATTACTCTGCGCACGCGACGAACCCCAGAAAACCACAAGCTTTTCCATCGTTACCTCCAGGTGGAAAGGATTGGACAGTACGTCCAACCGGAAATCCATTGATGCCATAACCGTCGCATCCGCCCCCCGTAAAGTTTGGAAAAGCAGAGCACTGTAAAGATATACACTGTTAGTTTTCTGTTCATTTATTCCCAAGCAACCGGGATAGTAGGAAACTTACACAATATGAGTTCAATTTTGCCGCATCACAGGTTCCACTAGGGTCTGAAATACCAGTGCTACTGCAGCACACACCACCAGTCCGAGGTGTAACAGGGACGGATTTAGTTTGTCTCTGCGGAGAAGCAATAATAGCTGGGACCAAAAAGAATAAAAGAGAGAACCACATTTTGGCTTTGTATATTTTATAAAAGAAGTGAGGCCAAGAAGGAGCGACTGTTATGCCTTGAAAACGATTGATTGTTGGAAAACGAGACCCAAGCTATGGTGGTTAAAGATAGGACTGTCTACCTATTTAAAGTGCGTATAAGGGGGTGCTAGAAAGAGTTATATGCTATTTCTATCTATACTCGAAACTAGGAACAGAATATTATTGAGGGGGGCTATGTAGGGGCTACTACTATTTTGGTTTATAATTAACGTGTATCGGAAGCGTTACAGAAGTATTAATTGGACAAGATAGTATTCCCTATAGCAGTAGAAACAAAGGGTAGGGTGGGCCAGGATTATGAGTTGATAAGCTTCGGCAAATCCGAGTATTTCTGTATTCGTACATACTTCGTACATTCCTGTGACATGATCCACCTCGACTGGCCTCTCATGCTTGGCTTGCACGGAATCACCCAGCAGGTAGTTCTCTTTCTTCTCTTCAACAACAGCAATACTTCGCGAATATACTCTTGCCCAACTCCATGCAGATGGATCTTGTGATGCGAACAGTACCCCTACTCCTTAACAGCCTGAAATTCTGCATTTTTCAACGCACCCCTTTTTCGAACTATCGCAACAATTGTTAATTATTGCCAAACAACGCCATCGTTCCAGAGCATCTTACTCAATGCACAATCAATCGATACGCCGAATTTGTGCTCCAGTAGATATTTAAGGTTGTGGCTCGTGGCTAGGCTGCTTCTGCCTGGGGAATACTACCTCTACTAATAGACAGCAATTATCCCAGAGCCAAGAGAGTAACGTGACTGCTTATATATCTACCTAAGCTGCCCCAGGTAGCTTCTTTAGTCAAAACCAATTGAAAGAACTGATAGAGCGTATGATGGGCGATACTGGGGTGCCCAGCGATTTCTAGGGCGGAATTGGATGCCGCGGTTTCTGAGTCAATATCCATCTCTAGTAGAACCTTGCGATCAAACTCCGAGCGACACAAGGCACATTCTGCTAGGATTATCCAGGTCTAGGTTAAGCATCCCGGCCATTCAGGGCACCCATCCATCTATTTCATGGAATAAGAATAAATCGGCATCCTTGAAAACAAGGGCAGTAATGGGCTGGTGGTGGGCTTCGCGGCATCGCGATATATCTAGAGACGGCGGCATGCATACAGGGCATGGATATCTCTGCTACACGACGCCGTCCTTGGTTTTGGGAGCCAAAGACGGAATTGTTTGATTTCGTTTAGATGAAGTCAGCTGTATTCTCGCGCAGAGCGGTGGAAATGGTCAATGACTCGCGCGCTGCAGGCTGCAAAAAGGCGACACAAGATGGGTAGGTGAGAAAGAAAATGGCCCCAGACGTGGAAGGAAAGTGGACAGAACAGACCACATGCATCCATGATCGTGTGATGTGGAAATAAAATGCTGGAGGCTAAGACAAAAGAGAATATGTCGATCGATGTTGACTGCCAATCATCGGTTTAGTTGTGTGAGAACTGGCGGTGGGAGATCCATGCCCTCCATCATAACCTGATGCGCAGGGGCTACAGGCGTATCCTGATTCCTTGATCCAGACACTTGTTACATGGCAGTCCGTCGACCAGGATTGCTCTGGCTCCGGGGTTTAGAGTTGTGTCACGATAGGGGGCTAGAACTAGGTGGTAGAAATGGTCCAATTATAGAAAGGAGGGATAGTGTAAATACAGGCAAATATATACCCGTGTGGCAGCCCACAGCCCCACACGAGCCCTCGACAAGTTGCCATCATGTTGTGGAAAGCGAGTACGGTCGTTGCTAATGTTCATGTCACCACCAACGGCAATCGTCACATACGTCTATGAGCTTATGGAGTCTGAGATCGGGAGGCTGTATGCACTCCCCTTCAAGATGACCTCAACATTATTAAACTTGGCCGCTGTATTGTGATATCTTGGCGATGGCGGCAGGGCCCTGCGAGGATATGTACCCCCGAACTGGGACTGCCGGCCCCAGCAAGCCAACAATTGTATCGGTTCTCATTGCAATATCTGTTATCCCGGGAGATGGTTCGGCTGATTTCGGATAGGACTAGCCATGAGAGCTCTGGGCTCCGTTGTCGGCTAAGCTTTGCATCGGGGGTCGGGGGGGTTCCTCAAACCCGCAATGCCACGGCCTTGCTCTGAAAGAAGGCGCATTTTGCATGTTGTTGAGGTTTCTCAGAACATTGCTGCCACATTTCTTGTGTTTATCATAGAGCTGGCGTGGGGCAACCGTATATTCGGCAGTACGTCTGGTATTGAGTAGAGCCGGGCGATGGCAGATCAAGTTTCTCGAGTCGTTCCCGTTATTGCGGAAGGTTTTCCTAGCACCTACAGTCTACTTTTCCAGTCAGCCGTAGTGGGCAGAGATCTAATGAACGTTGTTATTTGATGACCAGACTGCCCGTGTCTGCTATGGCATAATCACTGTGGCCCCCACGCAGGCCCCTTGACCACGTGGCGGCCTCATGTCAACAGGGCCTGCAATGCTCCAAGGAGGCGCAGCAAGTATGAATCCGGACAAACAGAAGCGTGTTGCATTTGTCTACGGCTTGTAACCAGCAGCAAGTAATGCATTGATGGACTCGTTGCCCCGCCCCCCTTTGAAGCAAGAAGTTGGCCTTTCCTAGCCTCGCATGCTGTATCAACGGGCTCTGTTGCACCATAGATAGAGAAAATAGACCTCGAACCATTGGTTTTGTTCACCATGAGCGCATTTATAACAGTCGGACTAAGAAGCCGCATCGGCAGCAAGTGTCTGCTTGTTCCTCTATATGGTTTTGGGGGCTCGGACGCCGATGCCGTTGATAAGAATGGAAATGAAGACAGGCATTTCGATGCGGACAGCCGGGCTGGCTAGAATTCAATGGTTACTCAGCTTGATACCTGAGTCGAAAGACCGAAGAGCGCGTGGCCAGATTCGGGTATCCGTCGGCATTCTCATTCCTATCTAATTCCCAGTCGAAGTCACCAGCGATCGGGTATCCTGTAAGAGTGCTCGCAATGAGACCCCGAGGTTGACAAATCGCATCGAGTGGAAAGAAAAGAAAAAACCAAGCTTTTCTCTCGAATGTTCGACTATGAAGTTTCCAATCTTGATGAAAATGACAAAGCACTGGCACGGAAGCACAAGACGAGATCGAACTCGGCATTTGAAAACGTCGGCAATATACCACTTTCCACAATGAGGGCCATCCAAGTTCTATGAAGCAAGGCATCGCCGGAAATCTTCTTGAATCAATCTTTATCCAAGCCTACAATCCAAAACTCAGCAACGAGGTCGCTCCCGATCCCGCTGCTGACTGCATTCGAGGCAATCCTGGATCACGGAAGGACCAGGCCCGGCACGAGGGTTCTTGTCACGGGAGCTTCCGATGCGGTGGGCAGAACTGCTGTCCAGCTGGTCGCTCGGCTTGTCGAGGGCCATGTAATCGCTCTGGCCTCGCTCAAAACCCATGATAGCCTGCGACAGCTTGGCGCTGACAAGGTGGTCGACTACGCCCCAAATGACTGGGAATCAAAGATCGATGGTCGTTTTCGATACTGTGGGTGAAACAGTCTTGAAGAAAACTTGGAAGACTGTGAAGGAGGACGGCTTGATCGTCACTGTTGGAGACCCGCCTCCGTCCTAGGCATTCCAATATTTCCGGCCTGATGAGGCTTCCAGTCGACCCCATGTACGGTACAGATACTTCATCGGGGTTCCTCACGCCGAGAGACTTCGTCAGGCTTCAGAAATGATCGATACCGGCTCGCTCAGGCCCGTAATGGTGAGGTCATTCGTTTATGAGGCAGCAGAGGATCCTTGGGCGTATGCAAGACAGCGAGGTCGAGAGCAGAAGGCTGTAATTTGTTTCTTGTAAATGATGGTTGCTTCGAGATAGAGTTCTGGATTGTTGAAACGAAACATCTGATAGTAATCAGCTCTTTTGTGTACCCAAGGTGATTAGTAGGTTGTCTAACATCGCGAAAAGTATCAAATACCGAACTAAATATGCTATGCACCATAAATAAAACCCGCTATAAACACGAGATTTGGTCTATCATGTGTCCTAAAAGATTGATTTGTTATTTTCCAGAAAAGGAATTACTGCCCATTTCCCATCCAGTCTGCAAATTGAGGACCAAGATCTTCAAAGCTATACCATCCACAAACATCGTCCACTGAGCCGAAGGAAGGAAACGCGTCGCTTTCATTGGTTGGTGGCTCAGTCGGAGAGCCGATACCTCCACCACGGGCGGACAGACTCGGCACGCTGCTCGACTTAGGAGTGTTGCTGTTGCTCGTCGCCTTCGGACCAAGTCTCAACACATGCCGTGCGATGGTCTGGATCTCCTGCACATTTCTTGCTGTTCTCGGCCAAATCTCGCCCAGCGTCTTGAGACAGCCGATCGACATCCGGATCTGGTCGCGTGCGATGGCCACCTCCTTGCCTTTGAGTAAAAAGTTGCAAGCGGATAACAATGCCAGCGTCCCTTCACTTATCATGCAGGTGACGAAAGGGGAGTGCTGAAATGGTCGGACCGGCATCGCCAACAGGCGGATCTGTGCCTCCACTGATCGTAAGACTCGAACGGTATGGATGTTCACGAGTTCTGGTTTGGCGTTTTCCTGTGGTGGTTCTCTGGCGCAGCTGGAGACGTTCTCCACGGGGTTGAATCTGAGGTCTGACAGCGGCCTATGTAACCCAATAGACGCGCTACGAAACAGGCATCAAAACTTGACATCCATTCAACTTGAAATAAACACAAGTCAAAAACAAAAATGACTAACACGTTTATGAGCAGGTGTGCCTGGAACAAGAGCTCGTTAATATCTCCAGTCTTCTTCATGACCTGCTTGCGGTCTCGAGGTAGTAGAAGAGACCATCCTTCGATGATTGAGTCAGCATTCTGGATAATTTGTGTCGAGTCCTCTCTGTTGGTGACTTTGGGCGCAGTGGAGATTGCCAAAGCCGCACATCTGACGGCAGTGATGAGATAGGCGAATGAGGAGAATGAGCTGTCTTCGGAAGCGAACTCGCGGTAGTCAAAGTCTTCGAGTGTTTTTGGCTCTGGTATTTCCTATAGTCCGGTGAGCATAAACGTTACTCCGACTTCATACCCAGCTATGACTTACTCCCGATTCGTATTCCGACTCTTCGCAGGGAAGCTCAACAGTGGCTTCGATATCCACAACCATAAAGTTCATGGTGCCCAAGGTTCCGGCGTAATATGCATCAACGATATATAACTCCCACCATGTTCGTCTCCAGCTCTCAGTCATGATAGGATCCCCGCCTCCGTGAGCCCCTGCAAATTCTTGTTGGAACATCTCCAGGTCAAGGGCCAGGCGAACTGCACCTCCTATTTGCTGCTTGGCCTCAACTTTGTGGCCATACCAGAACAGCACCACGGAGTACAAAAGACGGCACTGCACCATGACTGGACATGCTTGGTTTGCTTGGGAGAGGCAGTTTTCCACGTCGTCTCTGAGCGGGATTGACCATTCTCGGGCAACGTAGATATTCCCAACCAGTCGCATGACAGCAATGAGAGGTCTCAAACGAGCCTGCCGACTCGGGTCTTGGAACAAACTTACAAAGTGCCGTTGAGGTACCAGAAACGGATGGAATTTGTGGAAAAAATTGTAATAAGAGCTGACCAGATGGTCATTGTCGATGTTGTCAGGCTGTCTTTGTGGAGTAGTACTTGATACCGTCGGAGCAGGGCTGTCACCCCCGAAGTTGATGCCGTCTAGTGGACTCAGACCATGGATGAAGCTGTCGCTAGCAGGCCGGGATCCGGATCCCAGGGTCGGCTCGATGCTCACTTTGGATTGCGATCTGGAGCTGTCGACTGGCGTATCGTTACCTGATGCCGCAAGACGCTTGCGTCGCTCTGCCAGAGCAACGCGATCCAGACCACCCCGACGTGATGGAGCATATTTGCATTCCGTCGAGGCACTGGCGCAGCGATTACACTGAGGTCTTTGCCCGTCACATCTGAGGTGGCGTGATCGGCACGGCAGACAAGCCAAGGAAGACCGTGTAGCTCCGCCGCTCCGGGGTGTTGGATCGCCATTAGTGTTCATGGTGGTTGACGGCAATCAACCGGTGAACTTGTGATTAGGAGGGGTTCGGGATTTTGGGCGCGCCATGTGCGGCGGGGACCCGGGTATTCGGGGACCCGTTACATACCTAAGCGCAAGTCGGATACCCGCCTGGTGTAAGCTGCGTTCATGACACTAGATTTTTCTAGCCTACCCGTTGACGCCGGAAACCCGAGATGCGAGTTCCCAAGTCAACGGAATACAACCTTAGGGTGGTTATTTCTAATGATTAAACATGATTTCGATATAGGCGAAAAACTATATAAATTGAGACAAATGCCGCCGAAGATGTTCGTTAATGATAATTCAATATCACCATACCAATTGAGTCTGAAGCCATCAACGCACAATACTTGCAACAGCTATAGCATCACCTCTACGTCAATATTCCGCCGACGACTACCATAAAATAGCTATGTCTTCCACGATCGTAATCATCGGGGCCGGTTTCGCCGGTGTATGGAGCGCCCTCTCAGCGAAACGCCTCCTCAACCTCAAGAATCAAGTTGGAATCATCGACATCATCGTTATAGCGCCTGAGCCATATTTGGCTATCCGACTACGGCTTTATGAGGCAAATGCCTCGAGCTTCAAGCAACCTCTCGTGGCCCTTTTCGAATCGGCTGGCGTGCGTTTTCTCCAGGGCACCGCCGAGACCATAGACACGCAGGCACACGTTGTCCACGTTAGGTCCCCGGCGGCCGTCGAGTCTGACGTACCTTTTGACCGCCTTATCCTCGCGGCCGGAAGCTCTGTTGTAAGGCCACAGAGTGTCACCGGACTTCAGCAGCACGCCTTCGACGTAGACACGCTCGAGTCCGCCGCCAAGCTCGAAGCCCATCTCGAAGGGCTTGCTTCCCGTCCGTCTAGTCTTGCTCGCAACACAGTGGTTGTGTGCGGTGCCGGCTTCACTGGTATTGAGCTGGCGACCGAGTTGCCGAAGCGCCTCAAGCACTTGACAAGCCCGCGCATCATTTTGGTCGAGGGCGCTGACCAGATTGGTCCCGAGTTGGGACCCGGGCCTCGTCCGGTCATTGCTGAAGCCTTGGGAAGCCTTGCGATCGAAGTCAGGCTTGGATCCGCAGTTTCTTCCGTTGATTCCGAGAGCGTGACTCTTCTCTCTGGGGAGTGTATTGAAACATTGACGACCGTCTGGACCGCCGGTGTGCGCGCGACGCCCCTGACCCACCAGATCCCAGGGGCCAAAGACAAGCTTTCACGTATCCACGTCAACAAACACCTCCGTTCATTGTCATCCGAGCATGTTTTCGTTACAGGAGACGCAGCATATGCCTTGGCCGATGAACAGGGCCACCATGCCTTGATGTCTTGTCAGCATGCCCTTCAGCTAGGCCGGATATCGGGATACAACGCTGCTGCAGACCTTATTGGCGAGCCTCTTCTAGAATACTCCCAAGAAGCTTACAAATGCTGTCTTGATCTTGGATCATGCGGCGCGGTAGTCACCGGAGGTTAGGAAAGAAAGGTAGACATGCAAGGGGATTCGGCCAAACGGGTGAAAGGTTACATCAACCAGAAGCTTATTTATCTTCCTTCTGATGTTAAAGAAGCATTGCAAGCTGCTGATCCGGCAGGACCTGACTCTAACGAGTTGCTCAAGCAGATCACGGCTGTTATTGGCTGATTTTTAAGTGTGGGTTGAAGTATCAGTTTTACAGCAAGGAGCAATCATTTATTTGTTGTTTTTATCTTTTACTGCAAGTCGCGTATTTCATTAAGGATTCGCAAGCCATCAAATGCAAAGGATTTTGGGGCATATTGAAATGCAAAGCAGCTTAGGACCAAATTCAGCTGGCTTAAGCCAATTAACAGACGGCTAGAATCTCTCTATATTATCCTAGAAACCGTTGAAATTACCTACAGCCCTACTTTTACTAGGCACAGAAATTGCATTTTGAGTCGAAAGAGTCTTAATAGTTAAGTCCCCTTTGGCTTTTAAATATCAGTTGTTCGCCATCTCAAACTCAAGCGGCGGTTGTCTCCTCTCCCGCAATCTCTTTGATTTGCTCGACAAACTTATCAACCTCTGTGATGAAAGCCAAGTGCCCACCGGGGTTCCGAAGAACCCTCTTCAAGGATTTGATAGTCGAGGCAAGATGCTCCTGTGTAGCGGGAGGTACCGTCCGGTCTTTCTCGCAAATGATATAATAAGCTGGGATAGTGAGAGTGTCCGCGCCGAGAGGCGTAGGGCCCGCCAAAGCTTCCAGCGACTGGGGTAGCAAATCTGCCATGCACTTCTCTGCCATGTCGTCTGCCATGTCGGGGCCGTAGAAAGCAGCCTTGGCTTTGGCGTTCGCCGACATCAGTCCATCAGCCACATCGACGATGTCCACACCTGGGGGGAGGACGCTCAGGGCGCTTTCGCCAGCTTTGGGGGGCACATTCGCTGCTATGAAGACAATAGTGCGAATACCGCCTTCCAGGCCACGGGAAGCTCGCTCGGCTACTGAGTAACCCTGTGCCGCAATGATCACAGGGACCGCACCGTAAGAGTGTGCAATAGCAAGAAGCTCCTTTCCCTGGTTGAGGTAAGGCTCCAGCTCGGTCTGAATATTGCGAGCGTCATCTTCTGCAGTGAGTTTGTTGTTGTAACCGACGCTGGGGTGGCTGACAGCAACGACAGGAGAGAAGCTGGACTGTTCAAGTTGGGCTTTAGCGAGGTTAAAGCAGGAGGGACGGTGAAATCCTCCATGGATTAAGACGATTCCTAGAGACTCTCTAGGGGCTTCCGGTGGGGACATGGTTGATGCTCTTAGTCTTGCTTCCAGCCAGTGATTGGATTTCGTGCCTTGGCTTGATGTGTGCGAACTTCGCTAGTGATATGATCGGGTGTTAACAAAGAAAGTCTTCCCAGGTAGTTAAACAAGGGAAGCGGCTCGCGCGAAAATATTGGGTAATGTCGATCATTTAATATTCGGGGCCATGTTCGTTCACAGTTGTCACACAAATATAGCAAGCAAATTCGTCCAAATTAAGTT
>MU846695.1:0-10576 GCA_030867225.1 Colletotrichum caudatum | reverse complement strand
AAAAAAAAAAAGAGAGAGAGAGAGAGGAACGGTTCTTCAAGGAGAGAGACGGAGAAGTAGTGGCTCTCAAGCTGTCATGACCCTGATAGTCGGTTCAACAGTACCATTGTCGCGAAGCTGTAATCGCTAGTTATTACTAATATCCAAAACGAAGTCTAATTCGGTAGTTCTTCCACGTCTAGGTATCTTGTACCGTATTAAAAGATCAAGATGTGTGCTTTCCTAGGTATTCGGCGTTGCTTTCGATCAGGTGCGGCCCATCCATAGGTACGTACTCTGTCTACATCGTATGGTACAAGTACGAGTACGTGCATGATCCTTCTTGACCGCTTACCTTTCAAAGCGGCTCGTGCGGGCAGAATTCCAAGCTGGCCGCATCTGTGTCACCCTGTGTAGCTGTTCTGTTTGTTGCCAAGTAATTAATCATCCCCAAACTGCTCGACACAAGCAGCAGCATCTACTCCCGCATTCTCGAAGAATCCTCCAAACACCTCAACAGCTACAACCCCGAATCGATCCCGAACGCGCTGATGCGGAACGGTTTATTACCCTCAACATGCTTCACGTATAGCTACATCTAGGTTCCATCATGTGGCTCCCGCTGCCATCAACCGACAGCCTGACACGGCCTCGCCTCGCCGTCGCCGTCTTCTCTGCTGTCGCAGCGGCATCCCTCGGCTACTACACCTACCACGCCACTAGAGACAGAGACCCTTACCGGGACGTGTCTGGCCCCGGTCTGCATCGAAGCAATGCCGTCCGCCGCCCCCACAGAAGAGCCCGCCGCAATTCCGCTTCCTCCCAAGGCTCCCATCCGGAAGAGAACCCCGACCTCGACGCCATGCCCCCGCTGAACGACGGCGACACCATAGTCGACGGCGGCACCGTCGACGAGTGGTGGAACGACCCCAACAGCATGCAGCCGCAGGCCCGCGCCGGCCACAACATCGTCAGCCTCTTGTTTAGGGTCTCGGAGGACAACGCGAGGCGGAATGCCTGCGTCCATAGGGGCTGCGCCTGTAATGCATGCGGCATGGTGCCCATCCGCGGCGTCCGTTACCGCTGCGCCAACTGCGCCGACTTCGACCTCTGCGAGACGTGCGAATCCCAGGGCGTCCACATCAAGACGCACATCTTTTACAAGATCAAGGTCCCCGCGCCCCCCTTCGGCCCACGCCAGATGCAGCCAGTCTGGTACACTGGCGACCCGGACACCTGCTATAGAAACCTGAGCCGTAGCCTGATGGCGAGACTCAGCAAGGAGACGGGCTTCGAGAGACCCGAGATCGAGGCCTTCTGGGAGCAGTTCACCTTCATGGCCAACACGGAATGGCGCGAGGACCCCGATGAACTACACCTGGCCATGGACAAGAAGACATTCGAGCGGTGCCTCGTCCCCTCTGGCGGCTCGCGACACGCGACGCCGAACCTCATCCACGACCGCATGTTCTCCTTCTACGACACCAACAATGACGACCTGATCGGCTTCACCGAGTTCCTGCACGGACTGGCCTACCGCAAGCGCAAGGACAAGCTGCGCAAGATCTTTGAGGGATACGACATTGACGGCGACGGCTTCGTCAACCGCCGAGACTTCTTGCGCATGTTCCGCGCATACTACGTTCTCTACAAGCAGATGCATCGCGATATCCTCGACGGGCTCGACGACCAGCTCATGGGGAGTACGGAAGCCCAGCAGCTTGTGGCAAGCAGACAGCCGCTGAGCAGTCTCTTTGGCCGCGAGGGTAGGGTCCCCCGCGCCCACGCCAATCACCGCAGCGAGGGCAAGATCTTCCATCCCAACGGCGACGTGGAGCTGGAGCCGGGCAGGAATGGCATCGTGAGTGACGACCGGGGGGACACGTCGGGGAGGGAGGAAGTCCTGACGAGGCTGTTTGCCCCATACATTGGCAGCCCATGGTCCGGTCAGATGCGCTCTCCGGATAGCGAGCCGGACACCCCGTACTGGGATGCTTTGCTTAACCCTCCCACGAGCATTGACGACCTGCCCGACTTGCTTACCGGTCGGCGTCGCGAGCGCAACGAGATTGACTTTGACTTTGATATGGAGCTCGCCAGCTCCGATGGCGAGGAAGGAGCAAACAACAACTCTGATGCGGAGAACAGAAGCCAGACCGGTGACGCTTCGGCACAGGCCAACGGCTCCGAGAGCCAGAACCAAAGAGTCGATCCCGACCGGTTCACAAACACCGTTCCTTCCGAGAGTCAACTCAGGGCCCAGGTCATCAACCACAAGAGGCAGATGGCTCCCGATATCGAGAGGAGACGGCGGCAAGCCGCCAGAAAACAACTGCACGACCGGTGGAAGAGACGACAGTTTTACCTCGACGAGGAGGAAGGCGGCCTTGCCCCTGACGGCTGGCATTCCGACGAGGATGCCCTGCTCGATCTCAATGGCATTGCCGAGAGCTCCAAAGCAGCACAGCAGCAGGCCTTATCTCCGCGGTCCAGGTCGTCGTCAAGGGTCCGGTTCGCGGAGGACATGGACGAATACGAAACCAGATCGAACCCCTCGACGTCATCTAGAAGCGTGCCCGAGCGCTGGGGCGGCTTGGAGGTTCCCGACGAGGAGCGTGACGCCGGCAAAGAGATCCTTTACCAGGTCACGCAGCAGGCCTTCAACGAGCTTCTCGATGCCATCTTCAAAGACAAGGAGGACTTAGCCATGAAGGCGGCTGCGACAAAGGCCAAGCGGGACAAGCACAGAGCTCTGTTTGAGCACCTGACTGTTGATCAGCCCGAGCCCCAAACGGTGGAGCCGCGACAGCCTAGGAAGGCCATTGACGAGGACAAGCCGATTGCCGAGAGATCTCTGGAAGAACTCTTGTTGACCAGTGGTTACAGGGTCGACGAGTTCGGTCACAGGGTTGATGAATCTGGGCAGATGATCGATGAGTCGGGACAAAGAACCGATGGATCCAACACGGAAAATAGGCGGAGGGTCGAAGAAGTCCTTGATGATGACGATGAGCAGGAGAAGGCGGACGAGGATGAGAAGGATGACGATGCCAAGAGCGAGGTGATCGGGGAAGACGCGGAAGACGCGGGAGACGCGGAAGACGAGGATACGGTTGAGGCCGAACCCCGCGACCCCACGATGCCTCAGTTCCGACCCAACAGCGAGGCCGCGGCCATGTCCATCTCATCAGACAGCACACCGACCCTCTCGGAATCCTCGACGTCGAACCAGGGATCCAAGTCGGCGACGAAGAAGAAGAAGAAGAAGTATACGCGGTTTGCAAAAGGCTCGTCCAAGACCACGAAGCACTCTACACTCCTGGAATGGAAGCGTCTCGACCTGGCGGAGAAGGAGGCCGCCGACCGCGGCGGCTGGGGCAAGCTCAGCTTCGAGGAGTTTGAGGAGATTTACAAGCGCCAGGAGAACGCCGGGAACCGTCTCGATTATCTGGGCAGCTGGGTCGACTTCTGCATCCCCTAGTTGAGGCCAAAGCAGATGCTGGGCAGCGGGGATACTTGGTTGGAGAGGTGGTCTACGCCCGACGATTTTTAGGAAGGAACATGGTGAAGACGGCCAAGAAGCTCTTGCGAGCAGGTCGGGATGGCATTTTGTCTTGTAACTGACACTGGCCGACTCGTCTCCACCTTGGCCGGTTTCAGCAGTTTTTGTGGAAAACTACAACTCGACTGTCTGTCTTATCAGCCAGTCTGGTCTTCATTGTTACAGAGAGTAGAGATTACACAGGCGGGATTGGGGATTGATGTAACATCGACTTCGATGGTGAGCCGAGGCAAGCAGCTTGCAGCTTGGAGTTCCGGGGTAAACAAAATATATGCATATGGGGCCAGCCAATCATGGACAAGCCGTCAGGAAACAGGTGTACACATCAGTCATGTTCACCCGGTTTGCACACCCGACCTGGTGAGGACGCGAAGAGGCTACCCAGCTATTCCACCACAGATAACCAGCCACCCCCTTTCCGAAGCCAGGAGTCATTACTCCTTCGAAGGGTGTCGACCAGCAGACGAACAGGTCCCTCCAAAGGACACAAAGCCGCCCCTTGTTTGGTCGTAAAGCCGGCTCATGCCCAACTCATTGCCAGCCAGCCACTTCCTCTTATTCCCCGATATGGGGCCCAGCTCACCCACACTCATCTTCTCGCCATCCAGCCGTTCGCGGGTGGTTTGGAGACGTTTCTATTCAACGTGTTGCGTGTTTCTTTCATATCTAGCATTACATTCGTGGGTATCGTGGAAACAATCCGGCCGGGCCGCGCCTCATTCGTGGTCCCTCATCCAGTCCATCAGCCGCTGCCAGTCGACGCACTGGTGCTCCGTGCCCAACCCCGTCACGCCGCCGACGGCGGGGTCCCCGACCTCGACCGTCAGGTCGGGCCTGCACATGATGGACTGGCGGACGAGGTCGAAGCAGTGGCCGATGTGGTACTTGTTTTGCGCGTGGTTGTGGTCGTGCTCGCGCCCGTGCTCGGCCTCGCGGCCGCCCCCGCCCGCGCGCGGTCCTCCGGCGTCCTTCGTGCCGTTGCGGGACGAGGGCGCCGCGTAGTCGGGCCGCGCCTCGTAAAGGGTCTGGCGGATCATGTCGAGGCAGTGGAGCTGGTGGAAGACGGCCATGCAGCTCGTCCGGGGCGCCAGCTTGGGGTGTCTGAAGAAGCCGCCTTCCTTGGGCAGGAGGGATGCCCAGGCCTCGTCGACCGCGGGAGACGGGGGCATGGCGTACTTCAAGTCCAGCTCGAACGTCTTGCGTACAGTTGGCACTTGGTGACATGTTAGCAACGTCGTCCGACGTCGGACGGGCGAGGCCACGGGGGTGAGTTGGGCATCTGGACTCACGTCGAAGCTCCGACCTGACCGGTTCTTCGCCATAGTATCTCGGCTGCTTTTGGCTCGTAGAAGAATGCCTGCTGGCGGAAGCTACGAGGACGAGAAGGACCACGTAGAACAGATGTATCCTCCCGTGCTGCCAGTACTGTCTCAGCCGCGACTGTCTTGCCGGCACGTCCTCGCCGCCTTCAACCTCGTATCCGAGTCGGGCATACTGGTGTGTTTTGATAGTCGGCGCCAACATCTTGGGGGCGTTCGTCGTGACGATGAATCAAGAGAAAAAAAAAAGCTATAAAAAAATGAACAAGTTATCAACCGCCGCCACACATTCAGACTCTCAAGAAAGAAAGAAAAAAAGACATGTAAGTTGTGGTTTGCATTACGTTGGAAATCCGCGGTTCAAAAACCGAATACGTGCGCTGACCAAGGAAGGAGACCCTTGTTTCTTGCGCAACGTCATCGGAGTCGAGTGCAGAGTCGAAGAAGCAAGCAGACTGACTGGTGATCGCCAACCTCTGACCGGATCAGCCTTCAGAAGCGCGTGCCGGCATCCCGACTCGCACCGCATAGTGGTCCGGAACACCAGACGACGTTTCCTTCTCCCAGGCACTGTGTATGGATTTGCAATTCAGAGCCCCCCCCCCCCCCCCCCCACTTTCGAAGAGATGGCACGTCGAGAGTCGCCGTCGTGATTCGCCTGGTTGTCAAACTCGTGGCATGGCTTTCCATCTGGTCAACCCCACGCCATGGAATAACAACCTTAGCGAAGACAAGCTCGCGGGAGGGCATAGCCACCGAAAGCTCTGTCTCAACATGCGGTGATCCGCGTTTCCGGGTTTCGACTTTGCCTGTCGATCCTGTGCTTGGCTTTTGCGGTGGGGGGGGGTCCCGTCCCGGAGTTGCTGGCAGCCGGGTGGCGGGATTGATCGACGGAATGCCTATAGTACCACGCTGATGCAGGCCCTGACTCAATACGCAAAGGTTACGAGCCTTTGATCCTCCCCTCCCCCCTTTGCCGTCTCCAGTGTATAGGATTCATGGTTCCCCGGATTTCGGCACCCGTGTGTACATGGGGCGGAGTTTGGCCCCGGCGAAACAGCGACAACCTGACACAAATGGTCGGTGCTCCGACAAGGCTTTTTGGCTCCGACCGTTCCGTTACATGAGCGGTGGTTGGCGCTACACGGCTGAAGATATCCGATGGCAGGTGAACCGCTCCGTAAGTCCCTCAACTTGGCGTATGAAGAATACGGCCATTCAGGACGAACATGACAGAAACACTTGCGCCGATACTTCATTCTCGGCTAGTCACCACGACTGATCGGTAGGATCACTGTTCAGAGGGGATGCCCGAGTGAATTGACAAAATAGGAAGGCCCTGTGGCCGTTGACAGCAATGCGTCGCTTGCGACTCGGTCTTGAAAGGATATGGACTTGTGCGAGTGTGGGGTTGCGAAACCGTGGACGTCGTGCGACGATTCGATCGACGTCGTTACGTTCACCGTTGGCCGTCTGAGGGTAACCCCGAAGTCCTGGCTCCTCGCAACGAGATTTGAGTTTCTTCTGTTGAATGCGTTGCAAGACCAGTTTCTTTGTGAACCTGCCTCGTCCTGCGTTTGAAGTCGCCGAGGCTGGTCGTGAGAGCGGCAACGGACTCGGACGCGGATAAGTTTTTTTTTCCTTTTCAACCTCATGAAAAACCCTTGAAACTTGCCACCGGGGGAGAACCTGAAAAGGACCTTACTTACACTCGAAAACTTCATAAACGCTTTGGAAAACTCGCTGAGTCCATGGCCAAAGGAACATAAGAATAATTTTATCATACGGCGTGCAGTCCCCTCTACTCTAGTATGCTGGAAGTGTCACTGCTCTGAACCTTCAAACCCTGAAGGCCGGAACGGCTTTGAAGGCAGATGATTTAACTACAACCTGCGTATCCAACGTTTCGTAGCCTGCTTTGGACTCGGCAGGCTCCCTTCTTTGCTGCGCGGACAGAAAGGCCTTACGAATGCCAACGGCACTCGCTATTCATATTTTCTCAGAAGAACAACAGTGGTGCCCTTTTGACTCTATACAGCCTCTCTGGTATTGACGTTACACGCAGAATTACGAATAGCTCACCAAAAGAAAAAGGATGAAAAAGTTCCGAAACCGAGAATCGAACTCGGGGCTATGCCTAACCTCTCAAACCATGAGAGGGCATCATGTTGGCCACTACACCATATCGGATGTGAGGATGGAGTCTCGGTTCATCATCAGCACTTATGGACCCCACCCACCACGGATCGCTTCCCACAATCTTGGCCCCGTAAGCTTTAACTTCCGATGTATAGTTGAGAAGCCGTCAGAAGAAAAGTACTACCCTTTTATGAAGTCGATCGCCGAGGTTACTGGTGAACATGTTCGCTGCTGTGTTTCTTTACCTCCGTTTACCAACGTGACAGTGCTGTGTGGTAAGGTACTATAGAAAACCCAAACTCCAAATTCGTATCCTCCGGTCCCCTTTCACATCAAGAACCGGCTGTCAGTGTCGAGCCCTCGACTGAGCTCGTTGCCATACCCTTCTGCTCCGGCTGCTGTCCAAAGACACTCTCATCAACATCCCAATCCCACACCTCCACACCTCCTCCAGGAGCCCTTGTGGCAATGTTATACTTTTGTTCGTACTTGCCGACAGTCACTTGCGGCCCCAGGTTCGCCTGAATCTTGACAAGCTTGCGCCGGAAGAAGCCATGCCACACATCCTTCACCGTCCGAAGCTCACTCCTGTGCGGAAATGGGTCGTGGTATCTCCGTCTGCCCCCCCTGGCGTAGTCGAAGAGGTCGATTCCTTGTGCATGCGTCAACAGCACGCCCCGATCGAAGAATGATATGGAACCGTGGCTTCTGGGCTTCCCCGATTCTGTTTCTTGTTTTCCGTACCCGCCGTATTCGGATTGCGTGACTCTGTCCTTCTCCACGTCCCAAGTTATGACAATGAAGGACCCGTTTGGTTCGTCTGGAATCCAGAACATGATGCGATGCCCATCATCGATCTGGCGAAGGAGGACCATACCGACCCCGATGTTGGCGCATTTGTCCTCCTGCCCAAGTCGGATAACTGACTTTCGTGCCTTGATCGAGCCCGTCGAAGTCTCCAAACAGACTGCGTTGCCGTCCTTCATCAGCGCGACGGCGACGGTGCCCCAGATTCCAAGATGGCAGATTTCCGCCGGCCCAGGAATCTCGACCAGCATCTCCTTCTTCCACTTCGGCTTTTCCGACTTCCATATGGTGTTTTTGTCATGCCAGAAGACAACAAGTCTGTTTCCTTCGAGATGCACCGGCCGGAGCTTGATGAGGTCTTGGTCAGGCATGTATATGTCGAGAACTCGCTTGCCCTTCTTCCACTCCCACAGGGACGCTCCCACTTTGTAGTGCAGAAGCATTATGTACTCTGAATCATGGCCACAGATGGACGCTGTTTTTATTCTGTAAATGTCCCACGAGTGGGATTTCCGGGTGTCGAGGGTGCCCAACTGCTTTCCGGTCTGCGTATCCCATATTACGACGTTGGAAACCCCATCCGCGCCGACGAGATACTTCCCTTTCGAACTGATGTAGTGTATATCATTCTTAAAGGTAAGTCGATGTGTTTTTGTGATTTTCAGAGACCCGGTGTCGGTAAAAGTCTCATCATGAAGCGCTATTCCACCTCCAACTGGCTCAGTGTCGCGAAGAAGCATTCGGTCATGGAAATATGGTGGCAAGTCCTGGAGCAAGTCGCCGCAGACGCTTTCGGCGTAGGATGTGAGGGACTCCAGCCAAAGATCAATGGTATTGCTGCTGGCAGCATTCATTTGCCGGTTAGCGCCCATGGTTTTTCGAATCCTCGCTATTTGTAAAGTGACATCGGAAACCTGGCGCAACAAGTTCGTTGTGTCTTCTGTCACGATATATAAGCCACTGTTACTGCCTACATGAATAACGGTATCGTTTTGTTACGTGACAGTTATAAGCCCAGCTCCTACCTGCTAGATGCCATAATGGTATCTGTGCCAATCAAGCGCAGTAACTAGCTTAGTCATGTATCTTAAGCACCATGGGTTTGATTCCTATTAGGGTCCCTTGGTCTAAAAATCCTGAAAAGTCTGTTTGATCTGCACCACCTATGATTGGCGAGATATACCCAACTAGGTTTTCTACAAGTGTGTCAGATCTGACTTGTTAGGTCAAATCTGGGGGGTGTGTCACGATATATAAGCCACTGTTACTGCCCACGTAACTAACGGTATCGTTTTGTTACGTGACATCATCCTTGATCATGCTTGACTTGTTGCGGATGACGACAGTATCATCTTTGATAGCTTTCGAGGATACTCTGTCAACGTTAGTTGTCGCATCCGAAGAAACACTGTGGTATAGACCTCTTACAGATTAGCAAGCTCGAGAGCCAGATTCAATGAGCCCTTGTGCGTCTCCAGCATCGTCTTCAGCTGATTGACCGTTTCCCTGCCGCCCATTGCCCATCGCGCTGGTCCAGTCCGGCCATCATGGTCTTCGAGCACCTCTACAATTTGCGTCGTCACTCCCAAACAGTTCTCGACCAGGGCCAGGGTGTGTTTCTCAAAAGCAGCAGGCAAAGAGGCTTTGGTGGCGCTATCGTGGATGAGAAGCTCAAGTACAATCTGCAGATCGGAAAGCTCCCTGTTCACAACGACGAGATCTTCACGCGCATCGCGACACGTTTGAACGAATTTTGATATGGCTTGTGTCGTTTTTCCAATCGCCCCGATCAATGTGATACATGCAGTTGTGATTGAAAGGGGGTCAGCCATGGCTCATTGTTCATGATGATGAGAAAACAAAGTGGCCGTGACATCTTGGGACTCGGGAGACTACGACTCAATTGTGTTCACCAATACCACACGAGTCAATGGTCTGCCTCACACTACGCCTCGGCAAGCCTCTACGCTCAGCTAGGTTATCGTAGATAAGTCTGGGCAAATCATGCTACAGGAAATCTGACATGCAGGTTGAGGGAAGATGAATGATAGGCTCCCATTATCTGCAGGCCGTAATTATCTAGCTTAATACAGCCTAAACCCATGTGCAATGAGCGCACGACTGAAGAAGGGAGGGAATTCGAATGTCAGATGCCGTCATGAGTTATCCAGGTCAGGGAAAGATAAAAGCAGGCCCAAAAAGCTGACAAAACTTTCATTCGCTAGTAGCGCCTAGACTTACATGGCAGCTTTTGATGTACTCTGGGCCGTGCGTGTGACACAAGGCCACCGTTGTCGCAAATAGCATGGACCGACTGCGGCACAACCACATGCAACCATCCTTGTTAATCCGAATCATTAAGTCAGAGGATCTATAAGGCAATTGGGTGCAATTCGCTATCTGGAGTGGTCAGCAACCTTTTCTTGGCTCAATAAAATCGCTGCCAGGGAAAGTTTAATAGTCAGTCAATGTGGCTGCCAGCTCAACCTTAGTCACTGAGAGTAATGACAAGCTGTTGCTCACCTCAATATCATTTCTCCTAAATATCAGACACTCGTTCTGGGTTTCTTATAGAATTCTGACGCTGGTTGGGTACTGTTCTTTGTTAGAACTCAACGGAAGACGTTCTCTTTTGGGTGTGTTTCGTGAATATAAGCTCCATGTTTGACGAACTCACACTATGGTTTTATTTTTGTCATAGACAGAAGTGGATTCACCGTTGTCGAGCTGCAATTGTGGCTTAGATCACCTTGTAACAATTTTACTCTAT
>MU846694.1:0-10600 GCA_030867225.1 Colletotrichum caudatum | reverse complement strand
CCCCCCCGAGCGCTTCCACCAACGATCCCGCGCCAACCCGTGTAACCAGAACCCGTCGCTCTGGTTTCTGTCCCTGTACTCTCGCCCAGGGACTCGGGGCCCAAGCCACGCCCTTGGCCCTTTACAGCCAGAAACGGAAATGAACAAGCCAAGAGATACACCGCAGGGATGTAACAGCCTGCCTATTCCGGAGTCCCAGGGAACTGTTCTCGCATGCGTCTGCCCATGACCCTGGCCTGCGGCAATCCGGTTCATGGCCTTTGCCCACCTCTTCTCGTCGTAGTCGTTGTTGTCGACTCCCATCCCACCATCTCATCGCCCAGGTTGTCGGTCTGCCGTAGCATGTCGTGTGGACTGCGCATCGATGACAGTAGCACACCCATACAGGGAAGCCGAATTTTGCGTGTCGAGGAACCAGCGGTGTCATACTCGCAGTGGCAAAAGGCTAAAGCTTGTTCTTCATCTCTCCACACCCCCCTGTCGTCTTGCCCATGTCGTCGCCTTTCATATCTCAAATTAGGAATATGAAGGGGGGAAAAGGGCTGCCTAGAGCTCCGTGGGGGCCATCCCGGAACGACAACCGCAAGTCTCATTTCCCACAACCCATACCGTCAAGGTACCCTCGCCGGTCTTCCGCTGAGGCTGAGATGCCCAGACTGTGTCATCATGGTTGTTTGTTCTGTAAGGTAGGGTTGGTTCTTACTCCGAGCCAATGCGATGAGCCTCAACGCCCATGTTCGACCAAGGAGCGATGGATGCCTCGACGCCTATATAAACAATTGACTTATCCCCCTTTGAAACAAGGAAATATCATCATCATCATCACACTCACAAACCAGACAAGACAAACACACAACTCTCACATCTACATCCTTCTCACTCACACTTATCCTCTCAACAACATCACTACCACCACAGCCTACATAAAAACACCCGCCCCTCCTCATCACTTCACAATGGCCGCCTTCACTCTCATCTTCACCCCCGCCACCGCCGTCTACGGACGCTCCGGCTACAACAAGGACGGCGACGACGAGGAGAAGGACAGTGGCCGCTCCGGCTACAACAAGGACGGCAACGACGACGATGAGACCCAGAATAAGGGACGCTCCGGCTACAACAAGGACGGTGACGACGAGGAGGACAAATAAGCGTCTCACCCCCGGCCGCCGCCCTATGACTTTCCACACACCACCGAGGGCGGCTCACTTTCTTGACTTCAACGGCTGCTTTCCTCGATCCCTTGCCACCCCGCACCACCTACAACAAACAACCGCCTAGTTGGTGACGGGCAATGGCCCCTGGAAGAGCAACTGGCACCTTTGACTCGCTGGCCGCATCGCAACATGCGCGCCTCCCATTCAACCAGCATTAGACCGGAGTTTTTGTCGTATCATGTCGTCACCGCGCAACCCCCCGGGGAGACGCGGGAGCCAGGAGGCAATAGTACTGGCGGCGACTTCTCTTTTTGTTTCCTTCACGCATTGGGCCGGAGTTCAGGATACGCATGGTAACATCGCGGTGGATCACTCGTTTCTCTCGATGGTTGAAGTTGCATGGCAGGCATGGGCGTGGAGTAGAGTTGCTTTCTCGGTGGTGGCTTTCTTATTATCTCGTACCACGCCCCCCCCCCCCCCGCTACCCCCTCTCACCCTTGGATAGATTAGATTTTATTAGAAAAGCGAGGACTTCGCCGTCCGGGCGCCCATAGTTGTCCAACCACTATTTTCCTACACAAAACCTGTAGCCCCACGTGTCAGTATGTCGATGAAAACAAGCGAGAGTAAAAGCCTCTGAACCTACTTTTCGAAGATCACACCGAGGACCTCCTCGACGTCACCCGACACAGCGCGGCCGGTGATCTTGGCGAGACAGTCTGCCGCGTACCGGAGGTGTTCCGCTGCAAGGACGATGTCCGGCTCCCCGCCTTCTTCCTCGGGGTGCGCCACAGCCATGAACTCGTCCAGGAAGCCGCGGCACTGCTCGAGTAGCTGTGCCTGTCTCGCCGTTACACCCAGCAGGTCTTGTTGGTCCGTGGGCAGAGACGTCATGCCCGCGAACGACTCGACCAGCCGGTCAATGAGCCCTTGGATGGCACCCGGATCATTTTGACTTGTGGCCTTGGCCTGCGCCTCACGGCAAGAGATTAGAATGACTTCCGCCCGAGCCATGCCCGGGACGTGACCGGCTACTTCGCTCCTGAATCGGCCAAGGAGATCGAAGAAGGTAGGCCCATCAACGGCGTCTCGCTTGTTCACAACGACGAGGCATGCCTGAGCTTCCGACGCCAGCCTCAGCGTCTCTGCGTCGTAGTTGATCCGGAAACCCCCGTCACATTCCGGCTCTACCGCCGCTAAAACGATGATGATGTCCGATTCCGACGCCTTCTGCTTCGCACGGCGGATGCCCTCCTCCTCGACGATCCCCAGCGCAGGCTCGAAGAGGTCGCCACCGCCCAGGCCCACGGAGGACTTGGTCCGGATGCCAGCCGTGTCTGCAAAGGAGCAAAGGTACCCCCGGATATCGAGGCTCACCTCGACGATGTCCCGCGTGGTGCCCGCCTCCATCGACACGATCGAAGCCTCGCGGCCGACGATCAAATTCATCAGCGAGCTCTTGCCGACGTTGGGGGGGCCGAGGAGGGCGATCCGTATGCCGTTCCGCAGCAGCTCGCTACGCTGGCTGGCAGCCTCATGCACTCGAATGCTTTGCCGCATGTTGGCCACGAGCGTCGAGACGTTGCTCATCAGCTCCGAAGGCGACTCGTCAAAGTGCTGGTCCTCGGCAAAGTCGATGAGGGCCTCAATCTCGCCCCGGGCGAGTAGAAGCTGTTCACGCCAGCCTTCGTAGGTGCGCCCTAGCACGCCCGAGCTACCTCTCACCGCGGCGCGGCGCTGCTGCTCCGTGTCGGCGGAGAGCGTGTCGCCGAGGGACTCGACCTGGGCCAGGTCGAGCCTGTCATTAAGGAAGGCGCGCTTGGTGAACTCGCCGGGTTCGGCGTACCGGATCACGGTGTCGGACGGACACTTCGGGATCGCTGCGAGGACCGCCTTGACTGTTGCGGGGCCGCCGTGGACGTGCAGTTCCAGGACGTCTTCTCCGGTTACCGTTCTGGGGCCGGGGAAGTAAAGAACCAGGGCATTCGAGTCTAGAATTGGGCCGTCATCACCGGCTTGGGCGTCCACGAGTGTCCTGACGGCTGCATAGCGGGGTTTTGGGAGCGGCTTGTTCGGACAAAGCCCTTTGTAGACCTGGACTTGGTTTAGTCGTTTTGACTTCTTCATTGGGTTTTGATTGCTCACATCTGTACATCCAGGGCCGGATATGCGTATCACCGCAATTCCGGCCCGGCCCTGTGCTGTTGACAATGCATATATGCTGTCTTCTTCAAAAATAACCTCAGGCGTGGATGCGATGGACCGTGACTGAGTCCGCAGGCCATATAGATGCGCTGTGTGCTGTTGGTGTAAGTGATATGCAGTGGTCGATCCCCACGACAGCAGCCCCGTTCTGACAGGATAGCGACTTCGACCACTAACACATCTTGCGGCTTGTAAGGAGACGTTTCGGCCGAGGCTCCTCGTCAAATAAACAACGACAGACATGGACTAGTAAGACAGATGCAAAGAAAAGAACAGAAGGCTTAAGCTCAAACAAATCGAGTCACTTGCAAAGATACCGTGCCCATATTAATGATGGGTTTCCAAATGAATGACGATGACTGGGCTGAAAATGTAAAGAGGTAAGTGAAGGGGACGAGAAAGTCGGGCTCCAGTTTGGAATCCATGGCGCGCTATTGGTCAGTCGGGCCGCTTTGAATCCGATCTTATCGTGATAAGCCAATACCCCTGCAGCTTATGAAGGAGGGAAAAAAAAGATTTCGGACTGCTAGAGAGGAAAACCAGCGCCCCGCCGCCTCACATTTTCCTCTCGAGCTCACAGTACTCGATTGCGGCAGGGCCTTTCTAACAACTTACACCTCGTCCCAATTTTTGCCATTACCGTCACGATGGCATCCGACGAGATCATCTGGTGAGAAATTGTCTTTCGGAAAATCAAATCAGCGTCAGTTCTAACATGACCAGGCAAATTATCAACCAGCAGTTCTGCAGCTTCAAACTCTCCACAACCAAGAAGCAGACGTTTTGCAGAAACGAAAACAATGTCACGGGTCTCTGCAATCGGCAGTCGTGCCCGCTGGCAAACTCCCGCTATGCCACCGTTCGACGAGCCCCGAACAAGGACACGCTGTACCTCTACATGAAGACGATTGAGCGCGCACACATGCCCTCGAAGCTATGGGAGCGCATCAAGCTGCCGAACAACTATGCCAAGGCCCTGGAGATGCTGGACGAGAAGCTCATCTACTGGCCCAAGTTTCTCATCCATAAGTGCAAGCAGCGTCTCACCCGTCTGACGCAAGTCAACATTCGCATGCGAAAGATCGCCGCCGAGGAGGAGCGCATGGGCGAGAAGCTGGTACCGAAGATGGCGCCCAAGATCCGGCGCCGCGAGGAGGCCAGAGAGCGTAAGGCAGAGGCTGCAGCGAAGTTGGAGCGCACCATCGAGCGCGAGCTTGTCGAGAGATTACGTTCCGGCGCCTACGGCGACCAGCCCCTCAACGTCAGCGAGTCGATCTGGAGAAGGGTTCTCAACTCCATGGAGAAGGAGGGTGAGGGCAAGCGCGACAAGGACATGGACACGGGCATCGAGTCGGAAGAGGAAGGCGAGGAGGACGAGGAGGACGAAGACGACCTGGAGAAGGAGGTCGAGTACGTTTCCGACATTGAGGAGAGCGACGAGGAGCTCGAGGACATTGAGGACTGGCTCGAGAGCGATGACGATGCCGAGGACGATGAAGATTCCGAGGACAGCGATGAGGAGGCTGCTCGCAAGGCTGGCGACAAGCGGAAGCGCGGCCGCGCGGTCAAGATGAACCAGAAGAGGCTCAAGCAGAAGCAGTCCGAGGAGCGGCCCAAGATCGCGGAGGAGTTGACCTGGTAATAGAGAGACTCGGATGAATTCCAGTTGGCGTCTGGCGCGGATACCTTAACGGCTGGGTACGGAACGGAAAATTGAAACTTGGGGGCATTGCGCATACCACTGCATGTTGTGATATACTATCAAAAGCTGTCAATGTTACCGAAATATGCACCGTTCGCATGCGAATTTCATGTATCTGCATACTTTTCGTAGGTTTCTAATGACACAAGGTTGATGATATCTGTTCCAGTACCATGGAAAATTAAGCCCATTTCCTATCAGAAGACATGGCGTCTCTGGTGGTCATACACAACCGGAGGCGAAATGCGAGGTTTACGCTTACCGAAGCGGCCATGATCCAAGCTCACACCGAAAGGTCACTAGTGCCGGGGGGGCGTCGGTGAGGAAGCCGTGGCACCTCAATTAGTGCAAGTCCTTTTAGAACAATGCGGGTAGGCCCAGGCCCCGCCGCCATGCATTGTTCCGCTGGGCCACCAGTGTCGAACCCGGGTCGCTTCATTCCCCATTGTCCAAGACCGTCTTATGTGAAACGGACCACTCCAAGCAACCCTCCAGAATTAAAGCCGCCCGACGGAAACAACCCTTTCGATTCTTGGGTTCAATTCTACTCCTCTCCCGTTCTTGTTCCTACAAAAAACCTATTTCCCAACCCCGACGAGAAGCATTCGGCGCCCGACCGGAGCAGAGCTCTTTACCCCAACCCAACCTGTTCGACCACCTCTGCCCCGCAGGATCCTCGCGGCAAGGAACAAAACACAATGTCATCTTGGTACTCAAGGATCCTCACCAACACCACCTCTCAGATCTCGAACCTGCAGAGTCGATTGTTGCAGAGCGAAAACGACGGCGACACCGATGACGACACCCACGTCTGCAGAGTCCTGAGAGGCTACTACACCGAGAGAGGCCGGCCCTTCCCAGGCTGGCTGCCGCCCGACCCAAAGGCACCACCCCCAGTAGCTCCGGTCTACGCCCAGCCAGCCCAGCAAGTTGGCTCGCGTTACGGCGGCTTACAACAGCCACAGCAATCCGGCCCTGCTACGGGTTTGAGTTCGCTCTGGGATAACAACGCGGCTGCGCAGCCTAGACAGGATGCCATGAGCCTGCGACAGGGTCGCGGAGCCCCGCCGCCGATGCGAGGTGGAGAGCAGCAGCCCACACGATTGAGCCCCTTCGCACGCGCTGGCGAGTCTGGGCGAGAGGAGGTACAGGCTCGGCCTCTCCCGAGCCAGCGGGCGGGTAGCTACCAACAGAGTGCGGCTTATGGAAGAGACACGACGAGCACACCGCCGGGCAGCTCTGCAGGGGGATCAGCACAGGATCGACTTAAGCAGCGACTTTGGGGAGGCGCGAGGACAGCCAGTCCGGCATCAGGGGCAGGAGGCCAAGGGCCGTTCCAACCACCGTCAGGCAGAGGAGGCGGCGGCGGCGGCAGTGGTGATTACGAGGACCGATTTGCTCCTGGCGGGATGTACGATGGAGGAAACGATTATGGCAGTGGCGGTGGCGGTGGTGGGCGGACAGGGCTGCCCAACGGGGCGCGGCGGCAAGGTCTCCCGAGCGGTCCTCGGACGAGGTGAGGTGATACACGAGAAGGGTTATGGATACTTGTGTGCGAAAGACGGGAAAGTGGCATATCGGTGGTAGCGTGGAGCTGCTCGAGGAGTCACGTTTGCGACGTGGACATGTGCGACCAGGTGCTTGGCGGGACCAAACGCAAACCATCAAGCTCGTGCGAGGATCTGCGGGCCATACCTCGCCATCTAAGGACGCGGATATGGACGATGCTGGAAGACAAGCCGTTCGAAAGGTCCATAGGGAGAGCTGAGGCACACACACAGACACACGCACACACGCACACACACACACAACACACAAACCAATACGACACCTAATAACTACGTATTTGGGACTGAATACGTAGGCGATGACGGGCTGTGTTTGTCTTCTACAGGTAGCAAGCTGGCAACTCAAACACGGCTATTGTTTTCAACCATCATTACCAAGTGCGTCTCACTCCGCAGGATGGCATGTAAGCTGCAAATCACTGTAACTGCATTTTCCTATAAGTTCCACCGATAGCGCTGCATCTCTGGAGCCCGGATGTTGAGTTTTGGTGATAAAGCGAGCTGCTTGCGCGTGCCAACACGAAGCAGCCTCGGAGGGTTAGCCGGGGGCGTGAATGACGACGCATGCATGCTGCAGATGACATGGTTTGTCTCGAAGCCTCGGGTAGCTGTACCGCTAATAAGCGCCAAAGGATGCCTGATTGATTGTACAGATACAGTGGGCGTAGCCCCTCTGAGACAAGGGTGCAAGCTTTCACAGCGGGGTGGCCACGTCCCCCTTCGGGAGGCGTTGACGGCTGCGCAGCACCTGTTTGGCCATTCGCCCCCCAACATCCCATGATAACTAAACTACCTAGCCACAGTTCGCTCACATGCCATCTCCCCGTACCATATGTGTTTCCCTCCGTTACTACATTTCTATAGGGAACTCTAACTGTCGAGCCACAGCCGCTATTATTTGTTTCTCTGAATAGACTCATCAAAGACATCAGGCCTGGGAGCCTTGTCTTTTTCCCACCTATACTAACCTTACGCTCTGCCTTACATCATCACCGAGGCACTGCGCGATGACCTCAGACTCGGATCCCCCGCCATCGGCGAGCGTTCCACCCCCAGCACGACCTCGTTCACCCTCGGGCAGCTTTTACGCCCTGAGCGACGACGAGGAGGGGGGTTACGACACGATCACACATACAGAAACCGGTCGGGGCGTTAAACTCCTTTTTTCCAAGAGCAAGGTGCGTCGCCAAAACTACCATCGCCACCCCATCAGACTTGGGAACTGACGGGGCTTCACTTCGCAGGTTTACGTGCATCCCACGCCTTCGGCGAAAGATAACATCCCCGGCTACATTGCTCTTCTCCAACAGAAAGGAGGCCAACGCGGCCGTCCCACCTCCTCTTCGTCGGGAGACTCGCAGAACCCAAACGCCTCCGATCTGCTCCTGGCATGGCTCCCCGAGTCGTCCCTAGGCGAATCCGAGAGCATCTACGTCAAGGTCGACCTTAGCGAAGGGGAATCGCCTCCGAAGCAATCATACCTCGTACCACCTCCGCCGACCGTCACATCTCACCGCGGCTCTGTCGGCACTTATGCGTTCGCCATCCCAGTCGGCGCAATCTACTCGCTTCTTGTAAGACCGCCGAGTCTGGGCTGGTGGTTCGGCTCTTTGATTATCAATTCGAGGGCGGGCGACAGCTTCCCTGCACTATTCTTCCACGACAATGAATGCCAAAGCACAATCTTGAAGAGGAAGAGGCGTACCAAGGACAACTTCGACCCGTTCGGCGACCGAGGGGAAATGTTCTGGGGCGGCGACGAGGTCCTACGCTGGTTGCGACGCTACGTCCCTATTGAGAGATCCGGCGCGGAACCAAACATATACCTGGTGGACCCGTCAAAGGAGGATAGCGAGGCTTTCAGCGGCAAGCTTACTTCCAGTACGGCCCAGGTTGGCTCGAAAGATGGAAGGGGAACTCGTGCTGGCGGCGCTGGTCCCAGCGGCGACGCGCAGATGGATCCTTTTGTAAAGTTTGTGAAGGAGACGGGTTGGAACATCATGGAGAAATTCAGCAAGGTGACCACCTTCACGCGGCGGGCCGCGCAAGACGTTATCCAAAATCCGAACGTCCCCCCGCAAGTCAGGAGGCTCCTGCGCAACCCCGAGGTGCAGACTCTCCAGGAAGAGTTCGACAGTGCGAGGATATACCTCGCGCGCTGGGCCATGGGAATTGCTGAGCAGAGCGAGCGAGGTCGGAGTCAGAGAATATGGACGGCTAGGGAGGTCCTAGAGCTCGAGGATACCGATGTCGGAGAGTTCGAGCTCTTGGACGGGAGCAGCACCATGTCGTTGGAGGACAGGAGGAAACCGGTGACGCTGAAAGAGTGGAAGACGTTCTTCGATCAGCGGACCGGACGGCTCTCGGTCACTGTAGATGAGGTCAAGGAAAGGGTCTTCCACGGCGGCCTCGACCCAGACGACGGAGTGCGAAAGGAAGCATGGCTGTTCATCCTCGGGGTCCACGACTGGTACAGCACGTCCGAGGAGCGGAAGGCTCAGGTTGCGTCGCTTAGGGACGAGTATGTCAAGTTGAAGGGCGCATGGTGGGAGAGGCTGGTAGACCTTGGTGGTGAAGGTGAGCAGGGAGAGTGGTGGCGTGAACAACGTGGCCGTATTGGTAAGTGTTCCGATGAACAACAAGGTGATGCTTCTGTGCTAATACTGTTGCAGAGAAGGATGTTCACCGAACGGACCGGAATGTTCCTATTTTCGCCGGAGAAGACATTCCGCATCCAGACCCTGAATCTCCTTTTTCCGAGGTTGGCACCAATGTCCACCTCGAGCAGATGAAGGACATGCTTCTTACGTACAACGAGTACAACAAGGATCTCGGCTACGTGCAGGGCATGTCCGATCTACTTGCCCCCATCTACGCCGTTATGCAGGACGATGCAATCGCCTTCTGGGGCTTCCAGCACTTCATGGACCGTATGGAGCGCAACTTCTTGCGCGACCAGTCCGGAATGCGGTCACAGCTGCTCACCCTTGACCACCTCGTTCAGTTTATGGACCCGAAGCTTTACGCGCACTTGCAGTCCGCGGACAGCACCAACTTTTTCTTCTTCTTCCGCATGCTGCTCGTCTGGTATAAGCGAGAGTTCGAGTGGCTGGACGTCTTGCGTCTTTGGGAGATTCTCTGGACGGACTACTTGAGCAGCAGCTTCCACTTGTTTGTCGCATTAGCAATCTTGGAGAAGCACCGGGACGTCATCATGGCCCACCTGCAGCATTTCGACGAGGTTCTCAAATATGGTATGTTTCTCCGCACTTTGACTTAGGGCTAGAGGCACTGACATTGCACAGTCAACGAACTCTCCAACACAATGGATCTCGACTCAACTTTGATTCGCGCCGAAGCACTATTCCGCCGCTTTCAACGGCTCGTGGAGGCAGTCGATAAGAAGGGTAACTTCCCTGGGCCGAGACTCCGGGATTCCGGCTCTCCTTCAGAATCGTCATCGTCCGACCAGGCCGACAAGAACCCAGAGCAAGGCCAAAGCAGTGCCGGACCAGCTTCCCCACGCAAAGATACAGGTAAGGCGCCTGAGGGGTCACAGGTGAAGAAGATCATCACACCCGAGTTGAGAGAGCTGCTCAGCCGCAAGGTTGTGGTGCTTCCACGCAAGGAGGTAGCGAAGAAGGGGGACGGCCCAGGAAGATCATGACCAGCACAACAATCACGAGAAAACGGACGAAAGGTTTGGTTTTACGAAACGTCGGTACAAAAATGTGATGGCACGCATTTGGGGGTAGTAAGGGCGGGCGTCTAGGTGTCTGACTACATAGTTATTTGAACGAAAGTATACATGCGACAACGTGTACAATACGACCATCAAGAGAAGCCTTGTCCCTCTTGGGTTTTCCAAGGCCCAGAAGACCCATCGGTGACTATTATATGTCCGGCATCGAAAAAGAGAGGTGAAGACCCCTACGGGTGCCGCCAGAAGGAAAGGGGGGGGGGGGGGG